>VZRW01013800.1:5518-96983 GCA_013398125.1 Aegotheles bennettii | reverse complement strand
CCCAGCGAAGAGTGTACCCATCCAAGCCACAGGCAGCCAGTTTTCTTAGAAGAATACTGTGGGTGAGTGTCAAATTCTTTACTGCAGTCTAGATAGACCACATCCACAGCATTTCCCTTATCTACTAAGCGGGTCAGCTTGTCATAGAGCAAAATCAGGTTGGTCAAACAGGACCTTCCTTTCATAAACCCACATTGGCTGGGTCTGATCCCCTGACTGTCCTGCATGCATGGCGTGATGGCACTCAGGATGATCTGTTCCATGACCTTATTCAGTACTGAGGTCAAGCTGACAGGCCTGGAGTTCCCCAGACAAGTCACCTCCCTCGACCTGCTGGTCACGTTTATTTTGATGCAGCCCAGGATACCACTGACTTTTTGGACTGCAAGTGTGCACCGACAGCTCATGTTGATGTTTTCATCAACCAACACCACCAAGTTCTTCTCCTTGGGGCTGTTCTCACTCCATTCTCTGCCCAGCCTCTGTTCGTGCTTGGGATTGCCCCGACCCAGGTGCAGGACCTTGCACTTGGCCTTGTTGAACTTCATGCAGTTTGCATGGGCCCAACTCTCCAGCCTGTCAAAATCCCTCTGGATGGCATCCCTTCCCTCCAGTGTGTCAATCACACCACACAGCTTGGTGTCATCGGCGAACTTGCTGGGGGTGCACCCGATCCCACCATCCGTATTGCTGACAAAGATGTTAAAGGTACTGCTGACCCCTGAGGAACGCCACTCATCACTGATCTCCACTGGAACATTGAGCGGCTGCCCACAAGTCTTTGAGTGCGACCATCCAGCCAATTCCTTGTCCACAAAGTGGTCCATCCATCAAGTCCATGTCCCTCCAATTTAGAGACAAGGATGTTGTACAGGACAGTGTCAAGTTTTACTCTAAGGACTTTCCTCCAAAAGGCACGGTGCTGAGAGTGCAAATGCCCACCGATCAGAGGCCAAAACCTAACAGAAATGAACTGTTAATTTTGCATTCAAAAAGTACATAGCAGACTACCCATCTTTCTTCCCAAAACTGACAGCATTTTGGATGTACACATCAAATACAATATTGCCAAGCACCTCCACGTTCACAAGAACAGGCAAGCGCACTCCTGTGTCTCAATGAATGCCAAGTGTGTCACCTTTCCAGGGCAATGCTATTCATCTCCACTCCAGCGAGTAAGCAAGCTACCTCATTTTTGCCTTTGAAAGGCAATACCTACATATTTGCTAATAAAATAAACTCTGTTGATAAAGTTCACTTAGACAAATTTTTTCCCAGTTGTTTCCCCTCTCAAAAATTCAAACCTTTGCCATCCTGCCCCTTGAATCTGACAGCTCAAGTCAGTTGGTTTGTTTTCATGAAAAATTCTACAAAAATGCTGAACCTCCCCTGCAAACTACACGAAGCCTCTAAATTTTTGTCTGGCTTCTGCGCTGATGAACGTGCACATTTTGTATGAGCCACGGCACAATGGCACAGCTGGAAGATGCTCCTTCCAGGAAGGCTCCTTTCTCTACAGGTCCTTCAGACCAAACAAGAGGGATGTGGGAGTCCAGAAGCCAGAAGAAACAACAGCACTGGACTTCACTAGAAATGTATCAGGTAGATGCACAGGAGGGAGTCAAACACAGCACAGTTGACACATGTCCTGTGGACTCAATTAAACTGGATTTAACCAGCACAACTTCACTGGCTTCTAAGGACCTGTCCTGATGGATGCTTGCTGGAGACCTGGCCTCAGCAAATCCAAGTCTTTCCACAGATAAGAATGAAAAATGTTCATTATCATTTTCTAAAAATTACGATGTCCCCACAAAGTAATTCCCATTTTATTTCTTTTATGTTCAAAAGTAGAAGTTAGAAAAAAAGCATTTATTCAAGAATTTGCAGAAGTCTCAATTTTTCCTAAACAACTCCACTGTGAGACATTTAACTTGTAATACACACATATAAATACAGCTTTCCAGCACAATGCAACTGGGTATATAATAGCATAAACAACTTTTCCAATTTGCTACAAAATGCAATTGGTAATTGCCAAATGCTCGCTCAGTAGCAATTTAAATTTGCTAAATAAATCCTAAACATAGTTTTATTATTCACAGAATTTTAATGTGATGTATTTTAAATGTTAATGAGCAAGGACTGCTTCTTCTAGAACTGGTAGACATCATAGAAGTCACAGGCTTAGGGAGCCTCACATGAGCACAGAGCAAATCAAAGCAGCAACTCAAAGCGAGCGTAGCTACACCAGATCACACACAGTAAGCAGGAAAGCATCTAGCTCCAGTGAATCATATGCCTACCTTGTACTAGCTGACCCATGGCAGACTGACACAGGTGTCTTGAACACTAAAAGCAAGAGGGAATTTTATTTTTTTTTATTATTTTAAAACACAGGCACCAGAAATACAAAGCCTTCTGGTGTTAGCTATGACAGTCTCTGCAAAAGGGCAACGGAGCACTTGAGTTGCTACAGAAATCGGCGTACTATGTGAACATCTTACAATGGCTGGCTTGTTTAGCTCTCTTCTTTAAACATGAATTATTTATTAATGGTAAATGTTAAAGCTGGCAATTTAGCACAGTTTAATTAATTGACAGAAAATAGGAGGCCTTGCTAAGATATGGTGAAATTATATGTGTTAGATTAGCAGCATTAACATTATCACAGGATGAAATTCTGAAATAAGCAGAACAAAACTATTGAATTAAGAATTTAACAGAGTCCACACTCCCACAGCTGAGTTACAGTAAGTTTTAAATATAAAGCTGCATCACCCACCTGAGTAATTAGTGAAAAAACAGGTTTTGCTTAAAACATTTGATGGATTTGGAAAAAAAAAAAATCAAGAAGGTGGCTGGAGCACTTCAAGTATCCTGGGTAGTAGGGGAAAAAAAAAAGGTACCACAAATGAAACTATTTTCCATCTCCAGTCTTGGAATCATTAGCTCAGTATGGAATTGGTATGCGAGTTTATGAATTCACGAAAAATAAAAGTAGTTAATTGCCTAATAATATCAAAGGGTTAAGAAGTTTCCATGTTTCTGAAGATGATGAAAACAAAGTCTTAGTAAAATACAAGTTATTTAAATGCAGTAAAACAACGTAGTAACACAACGTAGTAAAAATAAGGCGAGGACACAGAAAAATACCAGGAAGAAATTAAGAACCAAGTATATTAAGACACGGATCACTATCACAAGGAACGAGCTAGAATCTGCGCAGCTGGGTATTTACAGGACTGGAAATTTAACACAAAGGAAGTGTTAGCACAAGCCTACACTGGAAGAGTGTAGGACCAGATTATTTAAAAGTTGTCTTCTTTCCCAGTTGTTTATGACAGTCTACACTGCATGTCTAAGCACCAGTAGGAAAAATGAAATACCTAAGAATGTTATACTCACTCTCAGTAATAGTTCTCTCTGATTAACTCTGCACACATATTTGTAGTTACACAGTATGATATAAAAAGAGGGGTTTTTTTGGTTTGGTTAGTTTTGGTAAAACTCTTAATTTATTACACAATGTATGGTTAAAACCTCCATGCTAAAGTGGTTTGGAAGCACAGAAAATAACCTCCCATATTTTCAGAGAAAAATTGCTGTCTTCATCTCAGAGTGGTACTGGTAAGAATAAAGATATATAGAGGGCTAAGGAGAACATGAACACATCAGATACATATACAGGACCAGATACGAAGCGACTGATAAAACCTCACCATAGACTTGATCCAATGGCTTCTGATCTCCTTGAAAAAAATACATTAGCCACAGAAAGAAGTCTGGCATTTTTGCTTTACAACACTCAGGAAAAGGACTAACAGGTGGCTTCACTGAAGTCCCCTTACCAGCTCATCTTACCTCCTTACAAACTACACTCCAATGCTGCATTTCTAAAGACTTATTTCAACATCAAGAAAAGATTTGTAGTGATCTGGTGAATGACACGGTATCTTCCCAATGTAATTTTTGCAATTCAGTTGGCAGTTACATAGAGTAACCAAAGGCATTAGTGTAAGGAAAATGCAGAAAGGATTCATGTCTTAAATTCAGAAGTTAGTCACAAACTTCATTCTCATTTTTCACTCAACCTGAATTTTGGCATGCTCGTTTACTATAAACACAGTTTCCCCAGCCATGACTTTGCAAAGACCATTATGGAATTTGTATCTTTATTCACCGTAGATGCAATAAATATAGGTTGGTTAAAGGTTTTCTGTTTGCCTTTCTTTGAATCACACATCATCTTCCAGCTTTCCACAAGCTTCAAGATTGCTGGATTCAGACATCATATTAGCACTGTCAAAGCAATGCAAAAAAATAAAATTTTAGACCTACAGGTAAACTTAACTAAAGATGAGAAATTAAAAATCTTGACATTCTGCCTAGGCATCACAGTTCATGTGAGTGTTTAACCTTGAAAGGGAAAAAACTATACAAGTCTGAATTGATTCTAGATTTACAGTCACCAAAAAAACAACCAAACAAAAAAAAAATGCACACACCCACCAAAAAAAACAAACACACTCATGGAAAAAAAATGAATTAAAACTGAAGTGTGCAAGAATGAAACCAGTCGAGAATTTAGGAATGTAGTCCATTTAGTCACAACTGCTACCTCATTTTAATACAATTTACAGTTGCACATTTATACACAATGCAAAGGGCACAGCCTAAAAATTAAGACACTGAAAGAGATGCAATAGTGTTATTATTCAGAATAAAAGACACAGTAGTTGTGAAATATCTGATATATGGTTTTTTCCCTAGGACAGACTCGCACTCCACTTTATACACATTTATTTGAAATTACAGGAGCGCTTAATGTAAAAAAACCAAATCTCTGTTTGTATTGTTGCACACCATGTGAAGTGGAATTCTGAGGAGTTGAGTACAAATCCTTTATGCTCTCGGGTTTCTGAAAACAGAAAGCCACCGCATATTAAAGAGTTGAGTGCTCTATAAAGAGTAGCGCAGTAAGCATTTTAATGCATATATTGGAAATATTTTTTCAATAAATACAAACATATTACTAACAAGGGAAAAAAATGGAAATAAGATGACCTCATTCTTCATTATTAAAAAGTTTGCTACACACCATTCGGGTTTAGGCATTCGGAAATGCTACAAAGCAATACTTCTCTCTCGGGAGGTGCGGTGCAAAATTATTGCAGTTTGATGGCATGTTAACTCCTCCAAGACCCTGGTCCAGAGAACAGCAATTACAGCATAAGAGTGCACTGAGTGGAACTACTGAAGTCAGTTCATATGCTTAAAGTTATTTATATGCACTAGTGCCCCACCTAATTAGACTTGTAACACAGATCACTTGCAATCTCTTTGATTAATTATACAGTGAAACGATGACAACTACTTCACATGGAACACAGACATTTTGGGGTATGTTCACTATAATTAACCAACATTAACTTCTGTCTTCTTGTATAAAACTGAAACCAAATATCTCACATCTTGTTCCAATTATTTAATCCTTTAATAATGAAGTGGAAATATAAACATATACATTTAGTGTGCTATTTTGAGATATTTTTGCTGCAACTCCCATGTTAATACAGAAAAATATATGGAAGATAAGATAAATACACATAGTTGGAGATCTGCTGGATTGTTTACATGTAGATTTAACAAAAACATGAGGAAAAAAACCAAAACCACTGACATGGTAGTTAACACTGTTTTAAAGCACAGCCAAAACTTACCAGAGGACAAACTAATCAAATTCATCGAAGATAAATTATGAAGAATACATTGCTATGGTATTATGAAAATAAACTAGTTCAAAATGCTCTTCTCAATTGCTACTTGAAATTAAAAGAAGCAGCATCAGATTTCTCACTGGTGTCATAAACCGGCATTTACAACTCAGCAGCCAAGCAGAGTACAACTAATCTCAGGTTTGTTCGATTTCCTAATGCTGGCTGAAGTTAAGGTGCTTGTAGAGGGTGGGTGCTGATGTACACCCAGGTTGCTCTTACACAGTGCATTAGGCATGCAGGAAACCCCAGTTCTGAAATAACACTCCAATTCTTGTACTTGCATTTCCAGTTGTGGTGCCTAACCAGCAAACACAACCCACTGCCACAAATCACTAGAAATAAGTCTGGCACACAAAGTTGCAGGATTTCCATTTGGCCTGGAGCCTGGCAACAGCTGAAGCCAGAAATGTAAATGAGCAGCACTTCTCTATTTCACTCAACTGATGGTAACACCTTTAAGACAGCAACAGAAGTTTTTCTGATCAATGCCAAATCATTACCATGTCCCTAGAAGGAAAGACATCAGTGGCAGTACTTTGTTGAACCACATTTATTTTCAATTTGTTGCATAAGCAATGCTGGTAGACATGACAGGCTAGATGGAAGAGTATAGCAGAAAATTTCCATCAGTTGAGTTTCTAGAACCTCTCTTGACAGCTAAATTAGCCTTTGATAACAGATGCAGTTGTTTTATTAAAAACAAAATTCCCCCCTTGTTCCCTCTACCCCTTCCTTGGTTTGGTTCACAGAGCAGTTTTGGTGCATGATAACATAGTCTCCTTCTGGAGATACATTAAACTAGAAGCCCAGCTCCAGCCACACACCAAATATGTTCCAACTCCTAAGGACTAAGTGAAAGTTGAAATCAATAACTGGTCTTTTCTAGAGCTGTGAGTGACACACACGCTAGGGTGACACAGCCCAAGGGACTGGCTAAATACAATTTGAAGACTCCAAGCTGCATGTAACATCAAATTAGAGGCCTCAACACCAATCATATCAGTGTCCAGATCTGATTGCAGTGCACCAAATGACTCATTCATTTGCACATAAATAGAATCTGGATTCTAGAGATCTATATAAGATCAAATAGAAATCTAGACTAAAAGATTCCTGCCTTTTAAATGGGACACCTCAAAGTACGTCAAATGCATACTATAAACAAAACCTTCTGTCCAGATACTCTCCAAAATTTCCCAATAGATATCAGAATACAATAGGCCAAGTTTTGTTCAAGTTTCCCAAGGTTTATGGGATCATGACCTTTGCTCTTTAAGTTAACCTAATATTGCAGTTTATTTGAATAAATCAAACTGTCTAGAGAAGTCTGGAGAAGAGGGGGCTCAGGGGGGACCTCATCACTCTCTACAACTCCCTGAAAGGAGGTTGTAGTGAGGCAGGGGTCAGTCTCTTCTGCCATGCCCATAGTGAAAGGACAAGAGAAAACAACCTTAAATTGCAGCAGGGGAGATTCAGATTGGACATTCTGAAAAATTTCTTCACTGTAAGGGTGATCGGGTATTGGAATAGGTTGCCCAGGGAGGTGGTGGAGTCATTGTCCCTGGAGATGTTCAAAATGTGTCTGGATGTGGCGCTGGGTGATATGGGTTAGTGGTGATGTAGGTAGGCAGTTGGATTGGATGATCTTGAAGGTCTCTTCCAACCTCAATGATTCTATGAACTACTCACACAAACAGAACCGTCAAAGAGTCTACTCCGATAGTGGTTAAGTGACAAGTCAAAACTAATTCTGCTGCTGTATGCAGAGAAAATAATCTAATATCCAAACTTCACTATCATTTTATGAATACATGATTGTTTCTCGTATCATAAAATAAACAATTCATGAAACAACCATTACAACAGTAATGATTAAGGATAGTATATCATATGTATTATTAAAACATTCATACTTAGCATTTAAGTCATTAATGTCTATACTACAAAAGTTGCACTACAGAAAACCTGTTAAATGTTGTTGATAGCATTAAAAATAAAAGTGGCACAGATAACACGTTTCCCCACAAATACCAGAGATCAAGCAAACACTAAGACTGTTCTCATTTTCAGCAGTGTAACCAGAGGAGACCAGATCCAAGCGAGAGCAGAGTTTCTGCAACAAACAGCACATCTCACAAGGTCAATTTTGCCCTATATACTGAGAGTGGTAAAGCCAGTACCACGCTCTCTGACAAAACTCCAGTGTTTTGTAACGGCTTAAAAATTAAGCTCCTGCTCACTCAGGACAGTACTACTGATCTTGCAGTACTGACCACAGGAACAAAGAATGAGGGTCACGCTCCAAGCCTTCCCTCTTCCCACACGATTATGCAAAAACCCATGCATCTTCTGCAATTTCACAGAAGTGGCAACTTTCTTGGAATTTGTCCACATGCAGAAGTGAGGTATTGCAAAATCTTTCAAGAAGAGCAGCCTTCAGTGTGTAAACTAACTTCACCTCATTCCAAGTACTAACACGTTTTTAAAGCTGTCAGGCTCTATTTCCAATTAGACATAACCTGTTCCTTGCAGTAGGCAAGATACTTACCTGCTTTCATTGCATTTTCTTTTGTATTGTAGAAATTAAATACTTGGCAGTGTGTGCTTCAGCCTTTCACTAGGCCACTTTCGGTTGTCAGTTGAGGAATTCATCAAGCAAAGGATATTCATCGTAATCCCTATGCAGAAGGAGGCATCGTCAAGCATAAAACTGCACAGCCTAAGCTGGAGTGAAGGAGTTGCTGCTTATATCAAATATAGAATTCAAAGTAAAATCTGGTAGTAAAGCCTAGTAAAATCTTCACTAGATGGACAGTGTCACATAAAATTTATGCAAATAATTCTATGAGAAAGAACAAATTGTCAGCACTTCTCAAACCAAAGGAGTTTTCCATCAGCTTTAACAGAGTTAAAAATCTGATCTTCTGCTACCTTTGTATTCCCAGCAGTAACTGATAGCTAACCTTGTAAGACAGAGCTTTGGGATGACCAATTCTTTTTTGTTGTTGTTTGTTTTGTTTTTTTAATTTTCCATGCAATTCCAGTCAATCATTGTCCAGAGTATCTCTGTACATTCCTCTAGGTATGCTACTGTCCTCGTCTATTTCCAGCTATCCACTGTATTCAGTGGGGAAAAATCAAAAAGTACTCAACCAAGAATGTTTGTCCCCCACTCAAAGTAATGATTTTTCTATCAGCCGAATCAATCCCTGCCCATTTATAGTCAACTCTACAGTTCCTACAGTTTTCCAGTCCCATTTTGGAATCCCTTGGGGAAAAATCAGAACTTTTTGACCGTCATTTTTATGTATCAATACAGAGAAGAAAGACTTGTACACTTCTTTAGGTTGTGATTGTAACAGTAGAGAAGTGGTGGGGAATGGAGAAGGAAAAGTAGTAAATGAGGTTAACCTGAATGGACTTCTGAAAGAGCACACAACACATACAATGGCCACGTAGAGCTGCAAATAGGAACACTATAGTCCACAATCCAGTGTTTGGCGACTGAGGTATCTATGTTTTAACATGGCACTTCTCCTGAAATGAATTGCCTGCTGGAGGTAGTGGCAGTCATGCATGGTGTATCTCCACAAAGAGTTCTTCGCAATAACCTCCTTTTGGAAAGATATTCAAACAGCTGAATACGGACTTGAAAGTAGACTCAGAAAAAACACTCAAATGAGTATGCTATTGCTAAAGCTTTTCTTGCATAACTTTTCTACTAAAAGATGTAAATTATCCCACTAAATACTGTCCTAAAAATTAGGGGCAGGGGAGGAGTTCAGTAGTGCACTGCACCAACCAACTTCATTTCAGTAACAGAAATGTAAGTTAAAATTACATTTGTTTAATCATCAGTTAATGAGAATCTTCTCCCTAGACCTACACATTGATTGAAGAGGCAGCTGTTTCACCAGTCGTCCTTAGCACCCTCTGAGTGACATTTCTGGCCCAGAAGAACATCAGTAGGCTAGCTACAAGTCAATCTGTTAGCTTTGCCTCTTGTTAATGTCACCTAACACTTGTTATTGTAAGACCCTGCTCTCCACTGTTTATTTTTTTTAACCAAACTTTAGCCATCTGGTCTGCTGTCTCTCCCCTCTTCTCTCCCTCCTGGGAGGCAAAGAGGGAGTTGGGGAAAAATAAGGAGAGAAAAAATGGTTCATTCTGCAGAACAGAGAAACATTGCTTTGTCCCTTTTCTCCTCTACCAGTAGCTAGAAAATCTAGCTACAAACTTGCGGTTTCTAAAGAAAATTCCCTCCAGCACCTCAAGTTAAATCCAAGTTTGTCGATGTCAACATAGTTCTGATGTCAGCAAATAACTGAGAAAAAAATTGGCAAAATATGATCTACTGCAGAGGACCTAAACATTCCCCTGCCATCCATTAGGGAAGTACTGGCAGCGCCAAGAAGTCCAGGACACAACTTCACCCAAGACTTCCCAGAAGCGCTGCACCTAGCGTTGGGTGCCACACTGCAGAATTTGTCAGAGTCCTGCTCACAAAGCTTCGCAAGCTGAACACAAAACTCCTGTAACACTTCCATGCCATGTTTAATTAAGGCATATATAACGCTGTATCTGGGAATTGCAGTGCCCACTGTCACTACTAGGTTGTGATTACGTCTTTCAGTACTCACTGCTGCCCATCGATTGCCTGCAGAATGTCAAGAAGGATGCCATGACCCACAGTACATGCTGCACAGGTCCTTCTCACCCAGCATCTAACGCACACAGGGGCCTGAAATGGCTGGAGCTAAACTCCATAAGCAGGTATCCTCACTCAGCCTTTCCTTCTTCTACAGAGTGCATGTAGAAGCGCGCTTCTACAGAGTGCAAGAAGAAAGATACACACACAAAAGCTTTGAAATATACCATAATAAAAGCTTTAAAGTCTGCCACAATTCCAGTGTTTCCTAACTTTTGGGGGTTTAACTTTTAACCTTGACTGTTTCAAATAGCTTCTGCATGTGTAATTAGGCATTTAAATTAAATACACATTCCTTATTTAGTTCCCCTTCCTCTAACCTCTGTCTACATTTCTGTAGTCAAAAAATGAGTGCTTTGAAGCAGGGATTACCCTTTTCAAGTATCTGGAAAGTACCTTGCATGTAAGTGTATAAAAGAAATCACAGTAGAAATATTGCTTTGTTTCCACTTTTATACTCCTTCCTTTTGGTGTTACAGCCAAAGACCTCCAGGAAGGTAACTGTTGATTCTAGCCCTAGTCATGTATGCAGTGTCATGCAATACATTTGTCTCCTGCCCTAATTACCTTACTCTATTTCAATCTGTTTCCCAAGCAGTTGCCTGTCTGTTACAGCAGTATTTTACCTCTGCTCAACTGACCTGTCCTCTAGGAGTGAGCCTGAATTGAATTAACTCAGCTTCATTTCAGCCCAGGTATCGGTTTACAGCAGCACTCCAGGCTTCTCAACTAGCCCTGGCACCTCTGCTCCCAGTGACACCATTATTTTTTCTTAATGCAATGAGGAAATCCAGGAGTTCATTTTGGATATGATGGTGACCAAGATCACTCTAATGTATATATACACCCACTTACACATTCCTCATCTGCAGAAGTAGGCATTCCCTTAGAGATTAGGCTGGGGGGCAGGGGTCAGCAAGGGAAAGGTTGGTTGGGTTTGATTATTTTATTTTTTTTTGCCTTGAGTTAGCTTAGTAGCCTCAAGAGCATTTCTATAGCTTCATATTTCATTGTTGGTGCCAAATACCCTACTGTAATACCAGTGAAAGGCTTCACCAAATTTAACTGCCTTCACAGCTGCTCCTTTGGAAACCTGCAGGGTATGCAACATGACAGCATCCAGCAGCAATTGCTATCAGTCTGCTAAGGATAAATTACCAGGTTCAGAAATTTAAGACTCGGGTACCAAGTTGTAGGCTTCTCCTTCCCACTACTCTGGAAGTTTGCCTACATGGTTCTGTCTGTCTGCGTGTTTCTAAGTTGTCAATATTCAATGAACTCATGACACAGACAATGCTCTGCTGTTTAAAATCAATGTAGTGAGAATATACTCTGCATAAAAACAGCTCTGCAGAATCCCTTAAGAAAAACTGCTGCTGAACAGAAACGTCCAATCGGAAATTTGAGCATGAAACCTCAGTAACTCTTCAACTGTTGATCTCAACCCCACGCGTGTTTATATTGATTTCATTCCACCCTGAGATTTCATCTTGGAAGCCCCTTCCTGCTTTGAACCCAAAATCCATAGAGCAACAAGCTCAGCATTAAGTGTTTTGCATCTACACATGATAAAAATGACATACAGACCATACCAGCTTCTCAGCTGACTTAGAAGAGAATTGGTTTGCAGAGGCTGAAGATCTGATTCAGCATACACAGCTGTTCCCAAACTTGGGATGCCAAGTGAGGTCAGCAGTAATGAAATATCAGGCTGTATGGCCAGCAGAGATTCAATTTTATCCAGGATCTACGGGGTGAACTTAGCAATTCATGAACACAACCAAAAGAAACAAAAAAAAAGTGGCTATTGCTATGTTCATGTATATTAGGTAGCAACTTTGTATACAGAGATTATGCACTGTGGGACAGCAGAGAACTACTCTCGCAGGATGCCCTTCCCAGTCTTAAATCCCTGCGTAGACTATTCAAAAAGAAATACTTCTCTAAAGTGATTTTTACTAGATGTGATGTAGTAAACCAGCTTTAATACAGAACAGTGCAAAATATCACTGATTTCCCAGGGCACATTCTTTATAGCACACAGTTTTGAAAACATGCACGAGTTTTCAAATTGACATCCATAAACACTCTCATGCATAAAAACTAAAGCTGTAGTGGACTTTTTATTTTATTTTTTTTCCTTGTGGAAAGCAAAGCTTATACCTCCTGAGTAACTTTATATTTCTGATACATGTAGCAGATTTGCAGACTTTTTGTGAGTTTCTATGGTGAACTGATCTCTTCTGCATAAAGGGTGTAATCAGCTGCCCTCCCCACTCACCAGTAATTGCCCTCAACACCCTCACACTTTTCTGTGCCATTGTGGGACATATTTACACATGAAAACAGATTGTGAGGCTTCAGGATTTTCAATCAATTTCTAATGGAAATTTACAATGACCAAGCAACTAAGTAATAAAACTGAAGTCAGCAGCACATTGCCTGATAGTGAACAAGTACCAGTGACTGAAGCGTGCAGCCCTAAGAAACTGCAAACCAGAAAGGAAAAAAAAAAGCTTTGACAAAAAATATTTGACAAATCAAGGGACTGATTTTCAGACAAGATAAACACCCAGAGCTTCAACAGAAACAAGTGCAACTGCTTCAGGTTGGAAATTTGGGGAAAATCTGCTCAGGGAGTATAAATAACAGGAGGACAAAGAGACCAGGTGATTTAAAATATGTTAGATGATGCAGGACAAGAAAAAATTCTCTCAACAGAAAATTTTTACTGGTTTGGATGACATGCTCCCAGCTTGCACAGGTGATGCAGATTGCTTTTTAATTAATCCTTGAAGTTTAGCATCTATCTGAAATACACTAAATTTTTTTAAACAGAAGGCTAATCTCTTGTGGTTAAAATTAAGAAGTGTATGAAATGTCTTTTAGCACTAGTACACCTTTTCTTTAAAAATAGTTCTCCTTTTTAGAAAAAGGAGAAGAGAATTTCTGTGGTTTTGTACTGCTCATTTCAGGACTCCTTAACAGTTCACTCATTTTGCAGCTTAAGCCACTGAGATCCAGGATAACAAAGCATTGTACTGGTGGCAATGCTGCCCAGAGTTGGAACACAGGCCCACAAGCAAGTTTTATACGCAAAGCAAAACTTCCTCAGAGGATGGTAGAGAAGATGTGCTTTCCATTTTCAGCTCTTCCTTTATGTATGGACTTTTCATATGGATCAAGTTCATCACCTTCACGGCTTCATCAAAAGGCTCTGGCATCTCCAGAAGCCTCTGACCTCTTGCTTAATCCCAACAGTGAGATCAACAAAACCTCATGGAAGCACGGTCCTATCAAACCACAAACACCTTTAAAGTTCACACAAAAACTCTCCAGGTAGTATGATTAAGCTCTTGACATATTAAGTCACTACTTCCAATGCTTCATCACTGAAGTGTTCACAGTCACATTGGATGGGGCTCTGAACAAGCTAATCTAATGAAAATTGTCCTTGTCCATACCAGGGAGATGATTTTTAAAGGTCCCTTCCAACCCAAACCATTCTATGGTTCCATGATTTTTAAGTCCAAGTAAAAATCCAGAAATTAGTTATTGTCATGTATGCCATCTGAGGGGAACAAATCAGTCATTATTTCAGAAAGCAACAAGCAAAGCTAATTCTAGCCAAAAGCAAAGCCAGAGAAGGAGAGATGCAGGGATGGAGCCAGCCTCTCTGTAGATAGCGGTGATAAGTACAACATACCACCATTAGAGCAGCCCTGCTCCCACTCCACAACACTGCTCAAAACTGTGGATGAGCGATGGGTGCAACTCTGAGACAAGCTTTCTCTAGTGGCAGAAATGCTATTGCTGCCTGTTTGTAAGGCTGCAGCTTCTCACCTCCACAACCTTGCCAGTGACATGGCTGCAGGAGGTGGTGGCTGCTCTGCACATTGAATGACTCAAGCCATCTGTGCTTACAGTCCATCTCCCTCCTGTGCCAGGACCTCGGTGATTCAGCAGGAAGTGTAGCCCAGCAGAAGCAACTGTGTGACTGAGGCGATGGCAAAACACACCACAGGTGCAGGAGGCAGCACTCAGCATGTTCCCCTTGGAAACTATACCCTGAATTTAGCTCATCCTCCAAACACACAGGGTCCTCCAGCTCCCCCAAAACACCAAACTGACCATGAGCTGGAAAGCTATTGCTGTATTCCACAGTGTGTGCATGTGTGCAACAAAGCATGACACCAGTTGTTTGGACACTCCAAGGCTCTTCTTAAAACCCTAATTATTACAAGTCACCAAAGGGCTCACAGAATCGCTGGACCTTTTCAAACACAAAAAAACTCCTCAACAAATACCTGCAGAAAATTCTTGCATTTAGGCCATATGAATTTACTACCACAAGGGAGAAAGTCACCCCTACAAGTGCTGCACCTGTAGCAGCTCAGCAAGAAGAGGGGAAAGCAGAGTAATAAGGAGAGATGTTGTTTCTGATATAGTAATGAGATCACATAGCAGAGACCTGTTTTGTGTCAAATTATAGTCATTATTCTTACCAAAGAACATTAATTAAAATTAACTGGTCATGTTCAAGTAATTTTATTGAATGGGAGAAAAATTCTCAAATTTCAGCCAAATATACTGAGCTTTTTTCTTGAGTCTGTTATGGATCCATGAAAAACCAGCTATAATGAACAAGCAGAAAGAGGTATTAGTTACATTTTTATTAGAATGGAAAACAGATGTGTGGTGATTAATCACATTCAAGTTAAGACAAGGCCACCTTGGCACAGTTAACATAAGGGTTAGTTCTGGCTCCTTCAATACACCTGAACACGCATCAGGTTACACCTTTGTTTTTACATCAGAATAGGCATATTAGGGCAAAACCAGACCTTCATTAACCCCTCAGAAAGTCCAGAGCTAGAATTATATATCAAATTTATACTTACAAAATTTTAATTCAGAGTCTAACTAACTAAACTGGTGCATGAGCCTCTGCTGATTTCCACAATCATAAAGGACGTGAAAAAAAATGGTACATGGAAAGGGAGTAAAGTTTGTTAATTCTCAGCTACTCAAAGCAGGTAAGAGGAGTTCCAGCTGTGAAGAACTGCCAAAGGACCATCCAATATTGACTGACTGGATGATAAAAAAGACAGATGGCATTCAGTGCAGAGAAGTGTTACACTTTTTTAAAAATTGTCCAAACTTTTCATATAATTATGGCTTTGAATTTAATTTTATCACTCAGAAGGTGCCCAGGTAATACCAGTTTTGTAGCAACTCTGCTTTTTAACGGCTCACGAGCTAAATGATCATGGGAATTATTTTAAAAATAATACAAAACAAAGCAGAAAGAAGCATTACAAAACTATTTAAAGAAACTGTGTATCTGCATTTTCAATAGTGGGTACATTTGAGGCCCTCAGTCTCAAATGCTATACATAGCAGCACTAGAAAAGACAGAGAATGGTGACAAGGTTGATTAATGGCAAGTAATTGTTGTTAAGGAAGAATCATGCAGTGAAGACAGTCCAGCTTCCAGTGGAGGAAGGGCCACCCAGGTCATCTCAAATCCTTTACAGGGATTTCCCGTTCTTTACAGGAATTTCCATCCTGTAAAACAGATGATCTAGGGAGAGGGTGGGAGGGGAACAGAGAGAAATTGCTGTTGAGCCTTCAACAGAAGGCCGAAGGCGAATCAGGAATTCATTTTTCTATACCTCTACAGGTTATAAAATTAAAGTTTCAAGTACAAAATAACCAAAAAGAGCTGGTGCCTTCCCCAGGGTGCAGTGGAACTGCTGGAACTCATACTTGTGATGTTTTCTATATACTAAAAGTTTGAAGGGTGTCTGAAGAGCAGCTGGGCAGGTTCCTGGAAGGAGACTCCATAGAGGGTGATCAACTGTAAAGACACCACCTCAAAGTCCCTGAAGCACAAAACTGCCAGAGGCTGGAAAGCACTCTGGTGAAATACTTGCACTGTTTTGATATTCTTTAATTCAGCAACTGCTAGCAGCTGTTGAAGAAAGAAGTTGAAAGACTGGGGAACTGGCCTAGATGGACCTTTGATCTGATCCAGGCCATTTTGTTCTACAGCCCATTTGTGATTTCCTTCATGCTTGCCTACTCTTTGTACGAGGGAAAATGAAAATATTTCAGAAGTTATGAGTTGGGAACAGCCTAAACATTTCTGGCAAATAATCCTCTACAAAGTAAAGCAATCGCCTTCATAGTTTCTTTTGATCATGTAAGATAACATAAACTTGCTCTGCTCTTACTTGTACTATACCTGTTTGCCATATGTGCTTGCAAGTCTGTATTTCATCAAAGCACAATAGCAAGACAATGTACACACACCTTCCCTACAAACAGCTGCTTCCTGAGGATGCTTGGAGTTATTTCCAACTAAATTATTACCTGTTTATTTTTCCAAATCTTCAAACTCATGATGCAAGGGTTGGAGAGAATATTATTCTTTCTACTTGGTTGCTAGACATTAGGGAACATTTTCATTTACTCTCTTTTTAGAAAACAGAATAAATTTTTATGCCTTTATCTCACTTGTTGCCAAGGAATGGTCCCACAGATCCTGCCCATAGACTCCCTGCACGCTATTCACACTGCACTAAAAAGAACACTGTAACAGGTTTCAAGAGATAATCAGAAAGAAAGTAGACTTAAAGAGAGGTGGCAATAAAAAAAAATTACAAAATCTAAGTTGGAAGTTGATAGAGCTGGAAGCAGAGAATCAAGTTAGAGAAGCATGGACTTCATGGATGAACCACTTGGTGGATAAGGAATTAGCTGGATGGTCACACTCAAAGAGTTGTGGTCAACGGCTCTATGCCCAAGTGGAGATCAATAACCAGTGGTGCTCCTCAGGGGTCGGTATTGGGACCAGTGTTCTTTTAACATCTTTGTCAGTGACATGGATGATGGGATTGGGTGTACCTTCTGCAAGTTTGCCGATGACACCAAACTGTGTGGTGTGGTCAACACACTGGAGGGAAGGGATGCCATCCAGAGGGACCTTGACAGGCTGGAGAGGTGGAGCCATGCAAACCACATGAAGTTCAACAAGGCCAAGTGCAAGGTCCTGCGCATGGGTCGGGGCAATTCCATGCATAAATACAGGCTCAGTGAAGAATGGATTGAAAACAACCCTGAGAAGGACTTGGTGGTGTTGGTTGATGAAAAGATCAACATGAGCTAGCAGTGTACACTTGTAGTTCAAAAAGCCAACGGTATCCTGGGCTGCATCAAGAAAAGTGTGACCAGCAAGTTGAGGGAGGTGATTCTCTCTCTCTACTCTGCTCTCATGAGACCCCACCTGCAGTACTGTGTCCAGTTCTGGAGTCCCCAACATAAGAAGGACATGGAGCTGTTGGAGCAAGTCCAGAGGAGGGCCACAAGGATGATCAGGGTGCTGGAGCACCCCTCCTATGAAGACAGGCTGAGAGAGTTGAGGTTGTTCAGCCTGAAGAAGAGAAGGCTCCAGGGAGATCTTAGAGCTAGCTTCCAGTACCTGAAGGGGCTACAGGAAAGCTGCAGAGGGACTTTTTACAAGGGCATAGAGTGATAGGATGAGGGATAATAGTTTTAAGCTAAAAGAGACTAGGTGTTGATTGGATATTGGGAAGAAATTCTTTCCTGTGAGGGTGGTGAGACACTGGCACAGGTTGCCCAGAGGAGCTGTGGCTGCCCCCTGCCTGGCAGTGTTCAAGGCCGGGCTGGATGGGGCTTTGAGAAATCTGGTCTAGTGGGAGGTGTCCCTGCCCATGGCAGGGGGGGTGGAACTGGATGATGTTTAAGGTCCCTTTCAACACAAACCATTCCATGATTTTACGATTATGTGTGTCTAAAAAAGCCAACATTTGTTTTGCAGGTGTGCAGATGTGTTCAGCGATTCTCTGCAAATACAAGCAGCACATCACAGCCTTCCTACCTGTGCAGTTCAGAGCAGCCAAAGTAGGCAGTTACCTGATTCAAGACAAATAAACATAAGACTGAGAAAACTGGGCTATTTGCTAACCAGTCCTTAAGAGAAATCTTCTG
This sequence comes from Aegotheles bennettii, assembly GCA_013398125.1. NCBI lineage: Eukaryota > Metazoa > Chordata > Aves > Caprimulgiformes > Aegothelidae > Aegotheles > Aegotheles bennettii. Next base: position 78,482 of record VZRW01013800.1, on the reverse strand, counting down.
AATCACAATGAAAAAGAAATATCCATTCTCAGAGGAACTTGTTTCTCAAAAAAAATTTATTTTCTTGAATTTGGCCAGAACTTTCAAGGAAGTGAGCCTGAGAAACATAATCCTAATTACATCAAAAACAAAGGACTGAAAGAGTCACTTGCAGGACATTTGAGGAGTCAATGAAAGAACATGAACATTGCCTTGTTCTCCACTGTTGCTCCTTGAAACCCACAAGCAAGCTGCCTGCTTTACCAGTCAAGAGGTAGGAGCTTGAGAAACTCAAATTCAGGGGGAAGAAGTCACGATCTTCCTTGTAACATCAAAATACTCAAAGCCCAAACCAGACATGGTGCTCCAAAATGGCAAACACAGATCTGTGAAAACACACTCCACCCGCAACAGCTACTTTTATTCAGAAATTAGAGGTTGGCAAAAGTAAATGTAAGAGTTTCACTGCTTAATTTTAATGTTACTTAACCCCAAGGAATTCATGAAAAAGGGCGGGCAGATAGGAATTTGGGCTCCTGGTCCAAACTGTGCTACCATTTTTCTTCATAGAGAAAGTAAGATATCCTTGATAAGAAGTACTAAGGCTGTAACACACTCTTTACTAACTCATTGATAGGATGTTAGAGAGAAAAGTGAAAAGCAACATTGCTATACGCTTGCAAGGACGGGAACAACAGCTGTACAAAACCCCAAAAGATCCCACGAACATTGGCACATCGTCGGGTCACTGCAACACTGGCTGTGATATCACGTAATGAGGGCAGAACTGACAGGTGAAAGTCACAGTTTCATTATCTACCAAGACGACAGCATGAAAGGGGTGAATGCTGACACATTGCCACAGCCGCCTTCCAATAAGGCATGACATCTAAATGCCCAGAACACGCAGCTGCCCTGAAAATAGAGCTTGTTTTCTTGGGAGGGAAAGGGCAGGTAGAGATATAGCCCTTGAAGTGTCCCTCTCCTTGTCCTTATTATTCATAGGAAACACAGATTTGCCCAGCTGGGTGTTTAATGGCAAAGCACAGCTGACCTGACCCTCAAAGGGAGAGACAGGTGAGAGCCTGTGTGCATGGCGCCTGGGCTGCCTGACCACTGCCACCAGCCCTCCAACAGGCAGCAGCCACCTCAGACACTGCTGGTGTGCAGCGTCAGGCTCAGAATAAGATCCGGCAGTACAAAAAACTAACAGCAGCAACAGGAGACACAAAGAGAAATCTTCCTCTTCAGCATTCATAGCTCTGCTGGTAATGAGGCAGGCTCTACAAGAGGGGAAGCAGCTCGGAGAGAGGTCTTGTCAGACCCATACTGGGAACCAGAGTAAAACTGTGACTTTCCCCTTCTCCTGGGAAGGGATGTGCCTGCAGATCTCATCTCCAGGAAACAGGCTGGTACAAAAAGCACCATCTCATTCACGTGTAAGACAGGTACTCCATGAGGGTAGAATGGACCAATTCTCACCCTGAAAAGTCTTATGGGAGGTGAGGATTTGCCCAGAAAGAGTCTTGTGCTTCAACACTCAGAATTTTTGCCTCAGTCCTTGAAAAGCACTTGGGCACAACCACAGAGCAGACACTGGCTGCATTTGCTTCTGCCCATAGGATGGCCTTAGCACCGATGGAGGTAACTCATAGCCTGAATCCTTGAATCTTGCTTGCTCTTACCAAGCTTCATTCCAGCCTGACTTCACAGAAATTATTCCCACAAGAGATTGACACATACAAGTTACATATTAGATTCTGATAGAAACTAGGGAAAAAGAAATCAGTGCAACTGTTTTCAGAGTTTGGCAGATTTCCAGATTTCACTAAAAGCTGCTGTCATCCAAGAATGACAAGCAGGACTCTGAAGACACAAACCAGAAAGGGACAATGGATAGTACGTGTACCTCTGAGCCAGGCAGATCCTCTCCCTAATCTGTTCCCTTTATGGTAAATGGAACAGGAGCAATTCAGGGCAGGAACATAACTGAGATGCTCTGAAGTGCCCCCTGCCCAGTGATGACAGAAGGAGCCCAGAGGTTAACACAGTCGCCAAGCTGCATGCCTGGAGTGACTGGGAGGCTGACAAGAAGAGGACTCCTGGCAGTAATACAGCAGTAAAGCTTCATCCAGATACAAAGTTATTTTCCTACATGCACCATGGTTAAGAGCAACTCAAGCAATGTGAAAAAGAACTATGTTCAGTGCCTTGAAGCTCCCTGTCAGCTGGATTAGGCTTGTAAAGCTCCTACTTCTTTCCTGCAACAAAGAGAAGAGGAAAGCAGAGAAGATAAAGGAACTAAGTTCATGTTGTTTCCTTGATGTTGGGTTTATTTTTTTGTTTTGGGTGTTGGTTGTTCAGGTTTTTTTAGAGGAAGAATAGGGGTTCTCAGTCTTCATAAAACAGATGCAATTACAAAAAACCTTGTTCTGTGTAGCATGTGCTGTCCTGTTTGGCATTTTGTTTTGTTTTTCCCTACAGAGAAATTTAGGAACTCTTTGGGCATTTCCGTGTTTGCATTGCTCACACTTCCTGCCTCTTGAACAAGGATCCCCAGGAGCTGGCTGGAAATGGTACCCGGCATCCTGAGGTAACAGGCAGCTAGTCAAACAGGTACTGCCAGCTCACAGATGTTCCTCTAGGTCCTTGGGTTGGTACAAAATTATATGTATTTTACTGGCTTACAAAAGAAAAAAAAAGACAACCTCATAGCTGTTAGGTTAGAAAAACTCCCCCTGATATCCCAGTAAAGATAGTTAAATGACTGAATGTTGACTAAGGAGCCTGGAACATGCAATGTACAGAACAGGAAACCACACACAGCACCTGAAGTACAGACACACAATATAAACCAGCAGGACTATGGTGACAGCAATGTGCAGACCACTAACCTTGGAGTGAAAATCCAGGAGACTCAGGCACTGCCATCAGAGGTATCTAGGGTAGCTGGGGGTGCTTGGGTACTCATCGCTTGCACTAACCTTTGGACAAAAGTGCAGCGGGGCTTTAGGGAGTGTCCCTGGGGCTTCCCTTTCCCAGCTGAGAATATTACAGTAGTACCTGGCTATTCTGTCAAAGATATAAGGAGGATTTTATTTCCTCGTCCACTCTTTTGAGATCTCATGTATTTTTAATATATTGGGAATTAATAAACACTGAGGTGAACAACATATGGCAGAACTCCTTCGTGACAGTTTTAAGCAAAGTTTTTCAGGATGCTGTTACCTGTGACACTGGACCTTTCATGCAAACACACCCACGTTTTCTACAGCAAGTTTTTCCTCAGTGCAACACCAAGCATTTCAGCATGACAGCAAAAGAGAAAAGTAGAAAAGCCTTCCGATGTCTTTCTGATGCAGTCACAGGGAACCACTCCCGCACCACCCTAAGCAGCAAAAGGCAGAGAAGCAATGACAGCTGCCTGCTGTCTTGCCGGCGTCGTCACCATCCTCCCCTGCCTGGAACAGCTCGTCAGGCCCCCACGCTCTGCAGAATAAGCTCTACTGCTAAAAGGGCTGAGGAAAACCCCAGCCTTCAGGCACGAGTGAGATCAATCCCATGCCTCCTCCTGTGCCCAACCTGCCGAGAAGCTTTCCACACTCTCAGCTGTCCATGTTTCACACAAAGTCAAGCAGTAAGCAAATCTCTCCAGTGGCATTCGATGCTGAACAGGCTCTTAAATGGCCGGTGAACCTAAATTTAGTATTATGGAAGAAGTAAGGAACACATCCAACATTTCTATTTTCCTCCTCAGCATATCAACAAGTTAACCTGATACGTCAGTTTTCGACATTCTGAAGTTACACCTAGCCCTTAAAGCTGAAGTGTAATCCTTGTCAACAGCCACAGGGAGAAATAAACCTGCAGAAACAGGTTTTAATTATTATTTTTTTATCAACACGCTCCTCTTCATGTTTCAACAGTAAGATCAGAGCTAAATATTTAATGTCTGAAAGGTTAAAAGAAACCCGATATATATAATTTCATACATACCAGACTCTCATCAAACTGCTAAATATGAATTGACATGGCTTGTGACGTCCTACTACTCACAATAGCATGCTGCTCAGCCACAGTCACTCTGCTGGGATCTTAAATTGAGAGGTTGTAACTTTATCCCTTTGGAGCATAAACTTTTATGTGCCTTACTGAGTCTTAAACAGGAAAAAAAAGTGAATTAAAGGAAATGTTATCACTATTAAAATACAGAGGTTGTACATATAAAAAAGAAACAAACAGAAAAGGGCAACTTATGAGTAGGATAATACTTGAAGACATGAAAAGTTGTGAAATAAAGGAAGTTTTCTACATTACACGGTATTTTATAATGCTTACAATATTGTAAGTGAAATGCTCAAAAAAAACCCCAAACCCATCTCTCTCTCCCTTTTCTAAACAGACACACAACGGTGTCCTCAATTTCATCAAGCTCATACAAGTACAAAAGAAAATGATAATGAGTGGTGGAATTCCTCCAGCCCTGATGACCACATCAGACAATGGCATGTTCTGAGCCCAAGATGAGCATTTTATCTAAACGTTTCTGACAGCACCATAGCAGTATTTTGCATTATAGTACAACATTTTCTTGACACTGGGTGGATCTGGTGGATACCTAATTTAAAAGGCTTACAGAAGACAACATACGTTACATCAGGGAACCAGGCCACCTATTTAAATAAAAGTTCCTCACTCTTTGGAGTATCTCTTTCAAGAAAAAAATAAATTGAGAGGCACCCAATTTACAAATTAAATCATCTTAGTTTCTTCAGAAATAAAAGCAGCTGCACATGAAAAGATGAAAAGGATATAAATGAGAGAGGAATAGTATAGCTCAAGGCAAGGAAAGAACTGTACACATTTGAATGCCATGATGAAAACTTGACAACAGAGAGTACTGCTGAATTATGAGATAGTGCATTAAACACTACCTACCATAATGCAAAAAAAGGTAATAAACTAGATGAAAAAGCAGCCCAACAATGTTACAAAACTGCATGTTCTTTTATATCAACTTCCACTGTAAGATCTTGAGATAACACCCTCCTTTAAGTACTTGTAAGGACTGCAACAACACAGACTTAGTCTGAAAAGATGATACCCATATATTTGGCCTTGTAGTGAGCTCACAAAAAGTTAGAGATTCCCATTTTTTAATCGTTGACCATAATTTTGCACATTTTGCTTACCGTTTTTCAAGATAAGCAGACTGAAGCAGATGGATAATGTTCAAACATCCATCTCCTGACATTGTGTTTCAAATGACATGCATACACTGTTTTTTAAGCTAATATGAAATAAATCATCATAAGGCATAGCGTCACCATCTGCAGCATATTATAACCATATTATAATCAAGTAACAGATCAAAACTGTCCATAAGACAGCAGAAATCAGACATAAAAAATAAAAAAATCAGTCCAGACATTCTCTAGACATGTAGAAGTTTTTGTTTAGTAATTTGTTAGTACTAAACAGGATATGTAAATTTTGCCTTATGCTAAAACTCTACCCTTTTGAAGGGTAATGGATTCACTCTGAAGAGAAGCCTCCTTTCCATAGTAGCATGATTCCTTGCTTTATGAATGAACACCATTTCTGCTCTTTTATTACACTAGAAATACATTATAGAAAACCAAACACTAACCCAGTTCTTTCACTACTCAAAAATTCTCGGAAGTGAGAGCCACAACTCTAACTACATTCACTTCCAGGATCATTATGCAGCTCCTTAAATTTCAGCAAATCCAGAGCTAAAACCTACAACTGAGCAAGATGAAGAATGTCATATATGCTGGTAGACAAAAACTATATATTTAATATTAACACCATGTTTAGTATACATGCTTAGAAACTGTTGGTAAGTCAAAGCAGATTTTGTCCATGCACCTTAGAACATCTCCAAGGGGTAGAAACTGCGTTCACCTTAATTTCATTCGAGCAAAATCAGCATCATGCTGCCTCCCTTTCAAAGAAGGGGCCAGGATCTTCTCAGTGGTGCCAGTGACAGGACGAGAGGCAGTGGACACAGGGAGTTCCATCTGAACATGAGGAAAAACTTCTTTACCTTGAGGGCGACAGAGCACTGGAACAGGCTGCCCAGAAAGGTTGTGGAGGCTCCTTCTCCAGAGACATTCAAAACCTGCCTGGACGCAATCCTGTGCCCCCTGTTCTGGGAGATCCTGGTTTTGCTGGGGGTTGGACTAGACGATGTACAGAGGTCCCTTCAAACCCCTGCCACTCTGCGAAGGCTAAATCAGTGGCAGGGCTGACAATGACATCCTGAAGAAATATGAACACTTCCTAATCTGAACCCACAGCTTTTAAGTAACAGCTCCTAATTTCTCTTCCATAGTTTAGGTGCATAACTCTGTTTTACTCTAACAAGTTTTGCAGGGTAAAGTTTAAAACAGGCCTGAGTGGTGCATGGTTTCAAGAGAACTAATCTGAACCCAATTCTTTTGTTTGGTTTATGTCTTCTGTATAGAACAGGTTTAGATGGAGGCAGGAAACAAACCATTCTGTTCTTTTCTGAGTGTAACGCCGATTTATTATAAGATATTTAATATGAACCTAACGTTTTTCCCCAGCTAAGGGCTTGAACATGCTGTGCTTCAGTCTATAGAAAAATGAGTTCAACTGTCTGAACACAGACCATAAGAGTAAGAACTGCTTTGTCTGTCAGTACAAAGATCTGTAAAGTAAGTGGCAAGTGCAAATAGCTGAAAAGGGAAACTACATGAAAACTAACAACAGGTATTGATGTAAGAGGTTGCATGAAATTTATTATTTTATTTTCTTTCTAAGGAAGCTACACAAACTCCTACATTAATTAAACGTAGGGTACTCCCTTAAAACTCTGAGGACTGTAATTATAAAGTAAAAGCAAGTTTGTCACATTCATACCTAGCTCTACAGAAGTAATGATTTCTACAGATTCCTACCTTAGCAGGATGGCTACAGCCACCCTCAGCAAGCCATGCAGTCCCAGCCAAGTGACCCAAGAGTCACAAGCTGTGATTTGCGAGAGACTGATGCCCAGAACAACCTCCGAGGTGACATAAAGGCCGCCTTCAAGTGCAAGTGCTGCTGAGGGGGAGCTTTGCACCTCAACGTGGACCTGCAACACCCCAGTTATGCATCACCACCAGTAGCAGAACAAGCTGATGAGGTTGCCTTGACCATGGAGTTTTGCAGCTCTGAAATCGACGTGGTTCTTCTCCAAATACCCCCCTGCCTGCCAAACACACACAGAGACTTCTCAAAACTCTTAACCACAGAGCTCCCACAGGTCATGCAGCACCAGCCTAGGCAACATCTCCTCTAGAATTGCAACAGGAACACCTAGAGAAAATTCCTAGGCTGCGCTCATTTATTATTGAGCAAGTGTTTCTCAATCTAATTGAAGAACATGTAAGTCACTCAAAAATACTTAAACAATCCATCAAAATGAACAATTCTTTGTTTGCTTTTCTACTAAAACCAGCAAAACTACAAAGACCTCATTATAGTAGGTACTAGTGTTGTTACCAGTTATTTCACAGAGTTAAGCATTTTTGGGGTCCGTTACGAGCAGTTATAAAGAGTTTAAAATGCTACAAAATTCTTCTTATTCACCTCAGAGGTTTAATTTACAATGATTGTTTCACCTTGGGTTACAAAAGTTCTTGAATCTGGTCCTAACAATAGCAACGTGACCCTTTTAGACATGAAATTTTAGGAACTGCAGTGGCAGTATACTCTCGCAGTTCCAAGTTGATTCACTAATTAACTTAGTCCTCCTTTTTTGTGAAATGCACAGTGTCTTTGAAAGCATTGGGTAGATGGTAATATGCAAAGAATAAACTCATTACTGTATTTTGTTACCATTTTTTCATCTTCAAAAATACACGTGGCTAGACTGCACCAAAAAACCCCAACCTATCCACTTAGAAAATGCACATATCAGTAATATGGTACTTTATAATTAATTTTAAAAATATATCTGAAACAAGCCTAAATGGGCTTGTGTTGGGGGATAGGAACCAAAGTATCATACTACTTATTTTCCTTCCTGGCTTTACAAGGAAATGTATTCTTTTAAGGTGCCACTGAAGATGATTGAGGAATTTTGTTTGTTCAGAAAAAAGATTTGTTTAAAATCTCACTACATTTTAAGAAACAAAAGTAGACTCCTTCTTCCTTGCAAATTTTTTACACATTTTAAGAAATGAGAATGATTATGAAAATCTAAGTTAAGAAGAAAAAAAAAGTCAGAAAGAGGATATCCCAATTCAAAGACATTTCACTCTTTTTCTACAGTACTTCCCAGTGTGAGTCGAGTCAGATAAGCTTTTACATTTTAACACAAAGCTTCCCAAGATGAGAAAAGCATCCCACTAGCACACTCCACAGCAGTCCTTTCAAACCTGGAACAAGCCCCTTTAAAGCAGGAATCTACCCTTTAAAGCAATAACCGACTGCTAATGGAGGATTTATCTATTCTACAGCTTCTTGGTTCTTCTTGCTGCAAATCCTTTTTTAAGGATTATAATTTAAATGTAATATGCAGAGACAATTCTTGGAAATTTCCCTGCTTTGTCTCAAACACCTTCTGAAGTCCTACAGGACTAGCCCTGAGGTTTCTTGGTGAGATCACGGAAAGGCACATCACAGGTTATGGGGAAGTACCATCAGGTACTCCCACAAAGAAGGCTGACTAAAAGCATGGATGAGGAGTACAACAAAAGTCTAATATTTCAGTTTAAAGAGGTGTACATTTTTAGAGCAAAACCACAAGTTATTTATACGGATAGATTTTCACAAAGCAATCTGATCTGGGAACCAGGGGATTTTACTTAGAGCATCTGTGTTCCACATTCTCAGGAAATAAAATTTAAATAATCCTAGAAAGCTGAAAAAGGTATTTTTATCATAGCCTGTGCAGCTATTTAATGTTTCACTCAAATTGAAAGAGAGCTGAACCAGATATCTCCAATCACATCTGGAAGCAGGCCCAAGTACTGTGTGCACTGTCTTCACTAGAACTCAGATTATTCTATTAAAAAAAGCCTAATCCTTAAAAAGAAAAAAAAAACACAAACCAACCAAGCTCTGGCATTCCTTTTCACATTTTTTCAATTTGTGTGATGTCAGTTTACATCTAATAAACATGTTGTTTATTATCTTCATTTAAGCCAGGACTTTTACCAAGTTACAGCAAGAATCATAGGAAGCACGTCACCATTACAAATCCATAACGCATGCAGGATCCCTGTGCAGCACCATTAAATCTATTAAGCACTGTCTTTTCTGTCCCAGTTATGCTAAGAAGATATTCGATAAAGCAATTTCAACTGACCTCTCTCTCTCTCCTGTTACCATCAGTGCAAAGAAGGCAAACCCACAGCGCTTCCGATAAATTCTCAAGGCACCTCTTTTGTTCCCTTTAAATTAAATCTGAATCGGTTGCACATTTTGCTGAACTGCTAATGCTCTCCACATGTTCCATCTCTCAAACTGAAATTGTTTTCTATTAGGAATGCCAAACACTGAACAGAAAACTGTAAAACGCCCTTCAAACAACCCAAAGTACCTCTCTTCCTCAAGACTTTGGTTTGAACGTATCAGTCACTACATGTCCAAATGAAGAGCTCAAAGAAAGGATCTAGTGCCACAATTAAGCTACCTTTAGGAAAGCTTTTTAATTAGACTCTTAGTGCATTCAGAAACTCCCTTACCAAAAAAAAAAAAAAAGCATTTATTTTAAAGCCATTTGTTTTAAAAAAAGAAATCAGAATGTTTTGAAGTGTGAACTAGAGGAGCTTCACAACATCCATGGCTGTAAGAGTCGAGTGCTCAGCACACTACAAACACACATATGCCAGACACACCCAATCCGATAATGGCCTTTGTAGGGAGAAGCACCTCAAGTGAAACAGTACCAATAATAGGGGTTGTAGGCACAAGCTTAACACTGCCCTCAGAGAATGAAACACAACATGGTTTCACATGTTTCCTTAACCAGAATCGCACTGGGTTTTTTTCTACACGTTGATACTATACTTATAAAATGACAAACCATGGGTTTTCCCTGTTCATGTCTGTGTATCATAACCTCTCTATAACAAAGTTCCAGATACAGTTATAGACTTGAGATACGACTTTGCCTTTGGCAAAGCACTGTGGTTCCTCCTTGCGTCTCAAGTGCTTGGAGGGACAGGTCGTATCAGAAGGTTCAATACATGCATATATAGTTGCAGGACTTAATCATAAATGCTGTACTACATGCAACAGGTCCACGTAATGGATAACAGAAGGGGAAAACTGTACATGGGAAAAAGGACTAGCTGCATACTTTAGCCATTAAAGGACAAATAAAACCAGCTGGCTACTAGCCTCCTAGCTTACAGCATCCCTCAGGTATCACAGCACAAAAGAGACTCAAGGGTATGTATCTGTGGCTACATTTCAAAAAAGGTATCAAGAGCAAGAGGATGTCACAAAGATAATCCAAGGGGCTGCATGAGAAGGCTGGATTATCGGTGCTAACATGGCTGGTTATGCAGATGCCCTAATAATAGGGGCTAGAAGCAGTCACTGTGCAGAATAAGAGCCACTGCTGAGCACTCACGGAAGGATGGGGAAGTGGGGGACACTGTAGATCCTTTAAGAACCATGCCCCAATGAATCTGCAACTGCCTATGTGCAAAAGCCAACAAAATGGCATTACAAAACAGTTACAATGACTAATAATGGAGCTAGGCTATACATTTAGCAAGACTTTTGCAATAATATCCTTGTATGCTGTTTACAGACCTAGCTGGATCAAGCTATGAAACTTAATACACACAAATATCTGTGCAAATTATTATTTTTAATCTACAGACAGATCAAAGCAAGATTTTGCATAAACACAACAAGGAGCTATAACCATACAAAAACATAACTTTATAGTGCAAAAGCTTTTTAAATACCAGTTAAGGTGTGGTTTGTTTAAAATAATAAACTGACGCAAAGGAGAAGTAAAATTTAAAATACACCTGCAACACTTGCTCACCTTCCAAGCTACAGTACTCTGGGCAATCCCAGGGCAATACATGCATCCAGAATTACATAAACCTTTCTTATTTGCATTCCTCTTGTATCACATTGTATTAACACCTGATGTTTATAATCAAACTTCTTTTGGCAGAATCATTCTAAGTCTTTGTCATGGGTCCCTCTCCAAACCTCATTTTCAGTATTTAGATCAAAACTCCCAATTCCCCATCACAGGTGTATCAAAAGAGGATATGGGACTCCCTTGGGCTAGATACTGTGTCCAGATATCTAAGAGTAAATGGTGCCTTTTTCCTCAGCCACCACCCAAGATTTTGAGAGAAAACTACCAAGAAAGTAATAAACAGACAAAGAAAGCCGCAGCCACAAACAGAACTGCCCAAGCAAGGACATAGTGAATAAACCAGATCACTCTCCAGGAAGAGTGGAGCTTTTAAAGATCTTTAAAACTTCACTGTCAAAGAACTGCTTTGACCAAAATCTTCCATTTAATTTCAGGGGAAAAAGTTTTTGGCACTGTTGGTGTTCTCCCTGTAAAGCTACATCCTCATTTACATTGAAATTTATCAAGGCTTCAGATGAGACCTGTAATTGTTAAATACATACAAATTAAAATTATATTACAACACAACTAAATACAAACAAGGAAAGTCATACAGCTGCCAAAAATACCAGAAAGACTTTTCCCACAGGGTATTAACTCACAATAAATCTAACCGGAATAAAAAGTCAAATCTGACAGACAGCAGAAAAAAAAAACTAAAACAAAACAATTCACAATATGTGGTTTAAGGATTGATCTTCCTCCACTAAGAACTTTTCACATCATGAAGTACAAAAGTACATTGATAATTTTCAATTAGTTATGTTATATGAACAGAACTGGTGTCAGCAATAGTCTTTTGGCATAAGAGAACACTGTAAATATAGCAGTTTGTATTGAAACGACTTAAATTTCATTTCTGAAATTAACTTTTAACTAGTCCTGACAATTTAATCAGGATCAAACCAAAATGGGAAAGTAAGTAGAGAGATATCTAAAGGAAAATTTGCTCCTCTATGCTGAGAGTCCTTAGTTCGAACATATAACAAGAACTCAAATTGAGAGGGATTAAAAAAAAAGTATTAATGCACTAAATTGAGTGAGATGTTTAAGAAAGACTAGTATGCAATAGCATAGAAAATACTACTCACTAACAACTTCCATGCTCAAGTTCTTAAGCTTTATTCCTTCCCTGCCCTGCTTAAAAGCAAAAAAAACCTCACCTCACCCCACTTGACCTGGGACAAGTCTCATGAAATATTGGTCTGTAGTCAATCCACCCTCTGACGTTAAAGCCCGATGAACTCTCCAGAGATCTAAAGTCAGTAATGATGAAAAACTTTATCTGGACATCTGAACATAAACACTTGTGTATTTCCCACAATTTGAAAGTACACGTTAGGAAGAAGAAAAAAAATATCGGTCCAACTTCCAAAATGGGAGATTTTATGACAGGGAAACTCTTCACATCTCTTATCTCTTCAGAGCAAAGTAAAACCTTGAATGCAAGGATGACAGGAGGCTCTGCAATAAGGACACTACAGAAGCCACATCTTCTCATGAAGCAGTCCTAGGTACCTAGGAGGGACTATGCAGAGTCAGTAACATTGCTAACCACAATGCTTTCAAGGATATTGTGAAGACTGAAAGAAAATAGACAAAGCAATACAGTTTTATTCCATGCAACACTATCTCAGCTTGCTCTGGCTTCTGTTCCAAATATGTAACACATCTTATAACCTCAAAAGCTAATGCTTCTATTTCAAAAAAGACATCAACAGGCAGCTGATGTGAAAGTATGTACATGATGAAGAAAAGTACCCGCTGTGCCAGTGAAACAACCCTCCTATTCAGTGACAAGTTTAACTGCCAGGCACAGGTCACCAAAGGAGGCCAGTGCTAAGAACTCCTGAGAGCCCTTGACTTTCTTAAACTGTCGTAAATCAAAAATAAGATACATTTGATATGTAGAAATTAAAATGAAAAGAAGAGAAAAGAAACTGCATTACATCAAGCTACAGGCTGAAACAAAAACTTATCCTAAAAATCTAAACCTCAGCAGGGGGGGTTGGAAATTAGAACCAGATCTTGCTTTTGGCTTTTCTGCCTGTAAAGAACCAAGCCAAAAGCCCATATCCAAACACACCACTGCTCTAGGAGTTTGAAATCTGGACTCAAATTTTGCAGCCTGGCTTCCTCTGTACTCACCATTGAATGCATCACCAGTGTCAGAGAGTAACAGCACCTGACAAAGGAATGCACTTTCGTACAGGAACAAGTAAAATGCATGCACAGTATTATGCCTCATTGCTTGAATGCAAGCAGTTAAAAACAAAGCAACCACACATGGCAGCTCAGAAGCTGGCGTGCTCCAATTCCTCGATGGCTGCACTCTGGACAAAAATTTTTACATGAAAATTGTTTTTATAAAACCTCAATCCAGGAAACAAATGAAATTTTGTCTTGCTGCACTCGTCTGTTTTGCCAAAGATATTCCCAGACCTAACAAGAACAAGCTTCTCCAAGCTGTTCTTAATTTCATTCACATTTATAAAATCAGCCTAGACTTTGCAGCATCTCTGTTTCTCCTCTAATACCTAATGCATAGGCTTGCTCTACTGTACTTCAAGTCAATGGTACTGGAAGAGAATCTGTTCCTGTGTGAAGCAGCCTAGAGATTGCTCTCAGTGGGAGGTATTTGAGGAATTCTGTAGGTTGCTTATGCTCAGTTCAAATTCCCAGAAAGGCCGTTTCATAACACATCCTGGGGGCAGGGGAAAGAAGTTTAGTTGTATTTAAAACCTGAATCCTCTGACCACAGTAGCAGTGTGGAAATTATAGAAAACTTAGACTTTCTCCTCTTTCTTTTAAGAAAACTATCTATACTGTATCTATATTCCAATGCTTCAGCTATGATCTCTTGAAGCAAGACCAACTATGAGCTAAACATATTAGGATGTTGAATCTACTATGGAGAAGTTGAAAACAAAACAGGCAACTGCAGCACATACATATATGATTATTTTTTTAAAAAAACATCCACCCATAACATCTATCATAATATCACCAGACCATGAGCATTAGCTTTGCCACTAACATTCTGAACATGCTGCTCTGCAGAACACTGGAGAACATATTAACACCATGACAGCACATCAGCCTCCATTTATGCAACCTTAAAGCTCTTATGACACACACATTATGATTTCCATTAGATTTTTCCTCATGACAGGGTTTTTAAGTCACTGACACTGTGATCATGACAAATATGTGGCCAAGATCTGCAAGATGTGAATAAACATTACATGCTATTAAAATGCAGTAGTTAGCTGTCAGCCAACAATTCTTCAGATCCCCTTCCCAATTCAGAACAGTCTTCTTCAGGCACACACAAAAGCTGTGGCAAGACAGATAATCCAAGATTTTCCAAAGATCCCTGAACTATCACACTTCACTGTCAAATACTATACTTCCTTGGGCTGTGTAACATACTTTAAGGGTAATGTAACTAATATAACCTAATTTTAACACACAACAAACACAAAGAAATCAAGTTACTGCCCATTATCCTTAACTTGGAACACAGCAAGCCTGATCCATACTCCCTAGATTTGCTTCTCAGATTGATTTTATTTTTTTATTAATTCTCTTTTTCAGACATGTGGATCTTCACTTACCAATGCAGGCATGGACTCTCACCGACAGCTGGGTCCTCAGAATTATGCTGTGCTTCTTGCCCCTCCTAAAAAGAGGAGAGAATAAAAATATATAAAGCTGTAGAGGAGTTGGGAATGAAGGAGTGAAGTTGAGCCTAGGCAAAAAGCATGGGGGAAGGTGTTATGGGTTTTGTCTTTGCTTCTCACCATCCAACTCTATTTTAAGGACGGTAACTGGCAAATGATCCCTTCATCTTTATCTCAATCAATGAGTTTTTTTCATCTTATTTTCCCCTCCCTTCTGTTAAGGACAGGGAGTGAGACAGCGGCTGAGTGGGCAACTAATTGGCAAGAGGCCAAGGTCAACCCACCACAATGACCCTCTAGAAATCTATATTAGAAAAGCACCAAGTGATGACTGCACATTTTAATTGTCACAGAACTATTTTAAAGCTAGGCACAGTTAAGTACGAAAAGAAAATGCAAGGTCAAATAAGAGGTTGTTTAGTCTCTTACAAATCTGCTGACGTACCCTAATGGGTTTTGAACGCACAAAGATAGATCTCTCTTTCATGCAAAGAGGCAAAATCGAGTTCTTCATCTCTCTGGTACTGTCTCAGTTTCATCCTGGTCTTAAATAGAATGATTTATCTTAATTAGCTGCTACATTTCTCATTTGTTTTTCTGACAAAGTAGTATTAGATGCATCTTTTCAATCTGGACAAGAGCACCATTCTTGATTTCTAGGCGCTCCACCCGCAAACTGGCATGGGGATATGGCCAGAACCCTGCCTCTGCACCCAAACCTGCTCATCTCATGGAAGGCAGGAAAGTCAAAAAAGCCAAATGTCTTTTCCATTTCTACAGCAGCATATTCTCCCCCTTTTCTCTGAAACTAAAATGCAATTCCTGGATAGATAGCCATGCTTGAGCAGAGTGGGCGGACCAGATGACCTCCAGAGGTTTCTTCCAACCTCAACCATTCTATGAATTTATCATGGGAAAACATGTAAGAATCAAAACTGTTTTTAGAACACATTTCAGATTCAGCTTAGTTTGTGTCATGTAAACTCTAGGCCCATTTCTGTGTACAAAACAGAAGCAAATTCAAAACCAGCGCAAGCTTCCTCAGTTATATATATATATTATGATTCTGCTGAGATTTCGGGGCCAATCCTTTCACACAGACTCCCAGCAGAATTTCCCACTAGCTGTAAATTCATCAGAACAAACCCACTGTTTTCCAGACAACAACAAAGGCTCCTCCCCACTTTGCTGTATTCCTGCCCGCAGTTTCTTAGAGAAACAAAAACAAACAAAAAAAATTAATTACTTTCAACAAGAAGAGAACATGTTTTATACAATCTCCCAAATAGGGGAAGGCAGGTTAGTGAAGTAGTGACAGATAATTTCAGAAATATATTGCTCCCGGAATAACATAGAAGAAAAAGAACATTAAGAGACTGAAAAAAGTGGTTAACATGCAACTATGTACCTGTTAGTTGCAGTTTCAGAATGGCAACCTTTCTCTATAAACATAATAATTTAAAATAATTAAAACAAATTCCAACTTTAAATGTAATTGTTCTTTAATGGGTCTGCTTGAACATTGTTAGGATAAAATGGGGAAAGTGTGAACCCCCCTCGGTATTTTTGAAGTGCCAAGCAGCAACATGCTGTTCTTCCCACAGAAGCTGCCTGCCTTCTGGATTTCAGTTTCCTGGAGCAGTTCCAGGTTTAG
Organism: Aegotheles bennettii; assembly: GCA_013398125.1. Classification (NCBI taxonomy): domain Eukaryota; kingdom Metazoa; phylum Chordata; class Aves; order Caprimulgiformes; family Aegothelidae; genus Aegotheles; species Aegotheles bennettii. The sequence goes on along the minus strand of VZRW01013800.1, from coordinate 62,020 downwards.
GTCTGACTCTCTGCCCACCTAAACTCCTCCTGCCATTTCAGCTGGACACAGCCTTTGCATGTGCTCACGTGCTGCTGATTTTTAACAGCTGTCCCTTTCCACAGCAGTGCCAGGACTCCTCTGGAATATTTAATTTGCAAAGGTAGTGAGGAATCTGTGACAGGATACCAAATTTAAAATACCAGTACTAGCATCACTCATTGATACATCACCTCACTTACTCAACCTCATATTCTTACTAGGGTACACTGTAATTCTTTGAAAGACAACAAACCAAAAGATTTCTAAACCCCTCCATTAGTACTTGAGAGAAAAGAAAGAAATCCCTCCTATGGAAACAAAAGAGAAATGGCTCAGGGATTGGGGTCTCCATCAGGGACAAAGAAGGACCCATTTATTTTCTTGCCGCAGCTTCCCTGCACCTTGGTGGGTGAGTAAGACACAGAGGTGTCAATCGGCCACACCAGAAGCCAAACCTCAGCTACTCTGAGGATGTGAGCTTAGTTTCCCTACACCTTCTGTCCCCCACCTGCAAAACAGGGATTATGGTAGCTGCCTGTCTCCTCTTAGGACGGGTCTTGTTGAGCCCTTGCTGTTACTTAAGCACCCTACTCTTCACAGGACGGGTACACAAATGATTTTAAGGACGTATAGATAAAATAGTAGGTGTGAGAGTAGATATAAACAGCTGTTTGTTATTATCTTTTCAGAAGACAATCTACAGTAAAATATTTCAAGTAGCCGTAAATGTTAACTTTCTCTCTGCATCAAATACTTGACTGGAAGATCATGTCTTAAAAGATAAGATGAAATGTAGCAACAAAGGCTTCTAGTTAAACAGAAAAAACACACTCACACCCAGCCTGCACCTCAGCACGGGAGCAGCTCTGAGGTATTTCTACTCAGTCCTTCACTGAGCAAGGAACACCAGCAGATTCACCCTTGCTTTAGCAAGCCCTGCCAACCTGCATCACCCATGAGTATGCCTTCCAATCTATATTCTCCATAGCACTTCCCTTCTCTGACCATTGCATGAGCATATTTTTGCTTTTCTGAGACTACAGGCTGGGGGAAGAAAGAAGAGGGGGGCTTAGAATTTTCAGATAAGCATCAGCTGGACATCCTCTATACCACTGGAACATCAGGAAAACCCACATAATACTGGCATAGAAGAGTCAGTGCCTATATGACTACAAAAGCAAGTGCAAAATCCTTGGGCTCCACGGCTAGACTGACTAGGAAAGCATAAAATCATCCTGCAGTTTGAGCTGGGCAAAGCTGCCTGCAAAAACCTCTGCCAACAGCCAAAACCCAGGAAGCAGGAAGAAAAGAATATCCATTTTCACATCTTGCTGTAAGGCTGACAAATAAACACATGGAAAAAAAAACAAAACAACATCCGTTTATTCCAAGAAAGGAGAAAGGAGATGAGGTCCCAGGCAGATGCAGTTGCTACCAAAAAAGCAATGGCTAGGAAAAAAAAAAATAAATAATAAAACAATCAAGAATCCCTGAGTACTTTGAATTACAGGCACCTCAGAAAGATGCCCGGCCAACAATCCCATAAGTCACTAACTAGGCTGCCATTGCTCAGGTCAAGGAGATTATTTCATGGGCCCTTTGGTTTATTATTTTCAGCTTTTTTCCCACACTTGGTTTGCCTGGTTCTTTGTTTTACTTTTGGGAGGGTGGGGGCATGAACACTCAGGACTCTTGAGCAATGTTGTCCAAACCAATCTTACACTGTCAGTTGTGCCTTTTCCTATACCCCTGGCCCTCCATAACACCTGATTCAGTATAGAAAACTGCTTTTCTTGACCTCCATTCCCCAATGGACTTGTTTGCCCAGCTACACCCAAGGGCAGTCTTATCTACAAGGCTACACAAGAGGCAAAAATTACTACGAGCTGTTGTTGCCCTTCATATACGCTCCTCATTCCTTATGTCACTGAAACGTCTGGAAATGGGAAATAACTTTGCTACATTCTTTGGGTTAGATGTTCTCTTCCATGAAACTGTCTGCAACTGCCAGGTTGCAGTTGTATCTTTCCAGTTACTAGACAAGGAAAGAGTAAACAAATGCAGCGTGCAACCAACAGAACAGCTAAACATTTCATCTAATCTCAGGGATTCAAAGATTCTGGAAATCTGAAGCACCCATCCTCAAAGGCAACATCTCACATTAAGGCCCCAAGACAGCTGTGCAATTAAATTGCTTCTATACACGGTCTCAAATGCATGAGTAGGTCCACTGACCTTGACACAACTACTCACAGGCTATTCAGAAACTTCAAGGCATGGTTTTTTGAGCAAAGAAAAATGACCTATTTCAAATGCAGGTAAGGGTGTAGCATCTTCATTTCCTGGTCCATAATTAATTTCACTATTGATGCCTAAAAGTTTAGAGAAGAAAAGAGGAAGAGGAAGGAACTAGTTTACCTAATAGATACTTTTCAAAAAAATAAAGCAAAAAAACCCACAACCACTACTCAAAAAACCAACATTAAATTTCAGACAAATTTCTTCACAGTGCCAACTGAAATGTCATTCTCCAGAAACACCAACAAAGTCATTCAAAACTGAGGAGAGAAACTCAGTGTAGAAGAAACCACTGATGAAAGAAGAAATAGTGTAATTCACAAGAAGAATGACAAGTCAGTGACACAAGAGGGAGGTTCTAGGAATTAGGCTGAACCAGAAACAAAACAGCATGAGAGAAACAGAGACTCCTGGGCTTTCACTCCTTTACACTGAGCAAATGGCTCTACCGGGAGTTTGGGGTGAATTTTCCAGTCCAGGCACTCCATTTGCTGGAAAAATTCTGCTCAGGGTCAAAGAAATTAGATGCAACACAGGTGAGAACTTTCAAACTTGCTCTCACTGCAGTTGATTAGTTTTTCTTTTATGATCCTGCCATAATTACACCAAAAGTCTCTCCACTGGTTTGAAACTAATGTGAAGCTTATTTTTAGTATTATTCCTGTTGCTGTCTACAATTCTGTATTTTAGTGTGTAGGCTCTCCTAATTCAAATCAAAGGCTTATTGAGGCTTTTGAGATAGACAAAGGAAACTTGATCCTTTTGCCAGAAAGCATCACTACAGTAAATAGCAAAGGCAGGAGATAGAGAATCAAAAGAGACTATGTTTACTGTGACAATTACATATACAAACTAGCATTCAGGTTTTTGCAAATAACCTAACAGTAAAGGTAACATTGTATATGAAATTTCAATGCCTGCACCTGGAAGGTTTATCTAAACCACTTATTTACCTTCCACCAAAACAGTGGTATGGTAGCCTGCTACTTTAGGGCAGTGACCACTTAATTCCCCTTAGGTGAAGCTGTATTTCCTACTATCTGCCATGAGATTTTATACGTTTCTAATTGAAAACAATTTCCTTACAGAGATGTTCTTGACATGCTACTCTTATTAAATGAATAAAGGTAACACACCGAGCAAGCATGAAGAATAGGAGTTTGAGATAGATCTTTCAGTCAGAAGTAGAACTGCTTGCATTCCTTCCCCCCCACCTTGCACAGGTAAGAAGTGTGAAGAAAGTGGCCAGCATTCTGTTTCTTCCTCTCCAAGACCTAGCTTAGAAGATCAGTTAAGCCAATAATATAAAGTTCATCTCTTTCAGTTTCACAGATTATTGACGAGGAGCATGCAGACTAATTTCCAATTCTTGGTATCACAGAGGAAGCATTAAGGATAGAATTAGTTCTGGGATGTATTCAGAAAACTTAAAAACATATAGAATACATAAAAAGCTGATGTCCTGGTAGAGAGACAGGGAAGGAAAAAGTCCAATGTTCTGCAAACTGTAAATCCATATACAGATGGATTCGGAAAAGCCAAATACTATATCCAATACTTTCTAGGTACTGGTGTGGGATATATAGTGCTGGAACCTATTCCAAACCTTCAGCATATGCTTTAAAGCCTCCCTGAGATGTGGCCATTATGCTGAAATTTAACTATATAAACCATTGCCATCCTCATCCCACACTACCCATAATTCCCATTTGCAATCTATCACTGTGGTCGGTTGACCCTGGCTGGATGCCAGGTGCCCACTGGAAGGCACTCTGTCACTCCCTTCCTCAGCTGGATAAGGGAGAGAAAATATATTGAAAGGCTTGTGGGTTGAGATAAGGGCAGGGAGAGATCACTCACCAATTACTGCCATGGGCAAAACAGACTAAATTCAGGGAAATTAGTTTAATTTATTACCAATCAAATCAGAATAGGGTAGTGAGAAATAAAAATTAAATCTCAAAACACCTTCCCCCTACCCCCTCCCTTCTTCCCAGGATTAACTCCACTCCCGACTTTCTCTACCTGTTCCCCTTCAACGGCACAGAGGGACAGAGAATGGGGGTTGAAATCAGTGTCACACATTGTCTTTGCCACTCCTTCCTCCTCACACACTCTTCCCCTGCTCCAGCATGGAGTCCCTCCCATGGCAGACAGTCCTCCACAAACCTCTCCTCTCTCGTCCTTCTCACGGGCTACGGTTTTTAACTAACTGCTCCAGCATGGGCTCCCCACCAGTCTTGACAGCAAACCTGCTCCATCATGGACTCTTCTCTCCGTGGGTCCACAGGTCCTGCCAGGAACATGGTGCAGCATGGGTTTCCCACAGGGTCACAGCCTCCTTTGGGCATCCACCTGAGCCAGCATGGGGTCATCCACAGGCTGCAGGTGGATATCTGCTGCACCATGGACCTCCATGGGCTGCAGGAGGACAGCCTGCCTCATCATGGTCTTCACCACTGGCTGCAGGGGAATCTCTGCTCCAGTGCCTGGAGCACCTCCTCCCCCTCCTTCATTGACCTTGGTGCCCTCAGAGTTGCTTTTCTCACATATTCTCACTGCTGAGTGCTTTTGACTATCACACAGCACGAACGACATTTTTGCAAACCCCTCAAAACTGTTATTTGCATCTCTCAAAACTGTTACATCCATGATTCCACACATACCAATTCAATGGCAAGCATCTTACTAAAATGTAAAAAAAGGGGTAACTTTAAATTCAGCCACTATTTTATAGCTTCATGAACTACTGGTCAAATAGCATTAAAAACCATGCCTGTGGATGAGTTTGTCCTGATAGTAGGGGTTGGAGGAGAGTGGGTACTGTGGGACAGACAGGGCATTTGTGTTAGAAACAAAAAAAGTTCAGAAATATACTAGGGAAAATTATTTCAAGCAAACAGGCTTCATTTATTAAAAACAAAACCTAGGCATGTAACAAAGCCTGCAATCTACTCTTAACTAGGGCTTGTCATTTTCTTGATGACTTTAAAAAAAAATTGTAGTGAGTGCAACTGGCTAGTATTGGTAAAAAAAAGTCAAGTAGTACTTCAGAGTTAATTTAATAGCCACAATTTAGCAGCATTAGAGTAGGTAAATTTCATGCACTGTGCTGACATCACATTCTTTTGACACGTTGATATCAGAATCATTACTGCTACTACATTAACTTCTCGTGTTTGGAGCTACCAAGGCACAGAATGTTTTCTATATTCAACTCCTCTAATAAGTCAATGCAAATAAACATATGTCAGAAGCTCACTGAGTGAATGTCACCTGGAACATAAATACTTTGTTTTGTCATTGTTCATGTACTATAGTTAGTTGCACTCAATTATCTGTTTCCAACACTTAATTCATATGACATTTTGAAAGCAGTACCTAGACTGGCTGTCTTAAATGGTTGGTTGTTCCAAAGTGAAGCCTAGGTTTGAGCCCAGCAATTCCTTGACCAGAATTAAAACACTGAGGCTGTTGCTTTAGGGAGAAGCAACAAAGAAAGAAGAAGAAAAGAAAAAAAAAAACAAAAACAACCAAACCCAGAAACAACTAAGAAAGAAGAAGAAAAAAAACCCAAACCCCAAACCAGTAAGAAACAAAAAAGCCAAATTCCCAAAAACTCCTCCACCGTTTTCCCACTACTGTTTCAAGGAAACTTTGAGAGGAATTTTTAAGGGAGCCTATTTTTTAGGACATAGCCATCACTCCTCCTCAGACCTATACCAAAGAGTTGCTAGTATCAAAAATGGGATTTTTATGCAAATACCCAGTTACGATTCCTTGTCATTACTGGCAAGAAAGACCACAGCCACTTCCTTGTCAAAGTTAATCTGTATAAGAGAATGCCTCAATTAGCATACATTTTCTATTTCAATGGGTTTTATTCTGACTAACTGTTCTTTCAGGACAGGCAACCATTCAGACCTCCTAATATTTTGCTAAAGACTTAGATATTGCAGTTCAATAAATTTAGTTTCTTTTAAAACAATCTCACAGTTCTGAAAACACATAATTTAAAACTGAAGTAGAAAATTACTTTTCAGGCTTGCTTAATGATTACTTAGTATCTCAATGAGATCATTAGATAGAATGTGTTAATTCCACACCAACAAGTCACACTACACCCTGTTCCTCCTGTGTCACTTCCAACACAGTATTTTCTAGAACCATGGAAAAAGCCACAGGTCTATAGCAGGGTGACAGAACAACTGCACGTGTTTTACCACTCTCTAGCAACACAGCTGGCTGCCAAGCAAACTTACTGTTCTTCATAGTAAGAACAACAAAATATAAACCTGTAGCATAGATACTTGAATCATAGAAAGGTCATCACAAACAGAAGCAAAGTGCTGTTAGAAGCTACAATTTCAGTTCACAAACAACTCGGAGCCTTTCAATCAATGCAGATAAGAGTGTCTGAGCTCTGTCCTTTGCCAGTGTCTGTGTATTCTTCCATTTTTTTAATATTTAAAGAATGTAAGAAAACTTAACCCCGTTAACAGCAAACTCTGATCTGAATCTTCCTTTAAGTGCTACACACATTCATATGGCTACACAGCAAATAAGTGAAATCCCCCATCCCTATGATCTCTAATATGGATTATACCACTATGCCAATCACACTGGTGTCTGGAGTCTGGCAGTGATGCATCTTGTCTGGGGCATTTTGTTATGGTTTTTTAAACTAAGAAGTTTCAGATCCCAGCCTAGCTTCTGGTGAGGCAGCCTGGACATTACAGAAAACAAATTCTAAAACTTTCAATTGAAACTGGCAACAGCAGCAAAGCGATTCTAAGAATGAAGGTCCAGAGTATGAACCTCATTATTCCCTTTGCTCTGCTACACTGGGCTAGCAACACAGCTTACACACTCCCTCCTCACATCTACTCTTCCTCATCCTGCTTCAGATGAGCACTGTAAAGTGCAATCAGCTCGTGCTTGTAGCCTGTAACTTGTGAAACACCGCATAGAAACCTACACGTTAGATAAAGGCTTACCCTCTTCAGTTTCACCAAATCAGGGAAAATAAAGGTGCAATCAGATACCAGCGAACACTACAGGCACCTTGCATTTTTATTAGTTTCAATTGTTACTACACAGGAAGGTTTGTCACCCCCAGCCTTCAGACCCCCTCCATAATCAGTCTTTTACACTTACTAGATTCAATACCAGTAAACCTCTCACAGCAAGGCGAACTCTGAACCAAGGGTTATCAGATCAGCCTGGCATCGGTTTACCTTGCTCCAAGCCTCTCTTGAAATAATCAGATGATATTTTTGTCATCCTTCATGACCACCAGCAAAGCAAATATGACAAGTTACTGAATCAAGCTAAACTAACACCATGGGTAGCTGCATGTTTATCCCGAAGAGGACATAGGCTGTATGAAAACTAACCTAGACTTAGTAACATCGAAATTTTTTTCAGACTTGGCCAGGACTTAAAGCTAGTGCAACTCGATAACTTATCCTATAACAACTCTGCCATCTCCCTTCTGAGGAAAGGCTGAGGGAGCTGGGTCTCTCTAGCTTGGAGAAAAGGAGACTGAGGGGTGACCTCATCCATGGTTACAAATATGTAAAGGGTGAGGGTCAGGATGATGGAGCAAAGCTTTTTACAGTAATGACCAATGATAGGACAAGGGGCAATGGTTGTGAACTGGAGCATAGGAGGTTCCATGTGAATATCAGGAGAAACTTTTTCACTGTGAGAGTGACAGAGCACTGGAACAGGCTGCCCAGAGAGGTTGTGGAGTCTCCTTCACTGGAGACATTCAAACCCCGCCTGGATGCGTTCCTGTGTGATGGACTCTAGGTGACCCTGCTCTGGCAGGGGGGTTGGACTGGATGATCTTTCGAGGTCCCTTCCAACCCCTAGGATTCTGTGATTCTGTGATCTATTTCTGCCTGATGTAATAACCTAACCATTATGAAAACCTATCTTAATACAGATGCTGCTGTTCACGGAAAGCTTTCAAAGCACACATGCCCAACACATGCTTCACATTTTGTTACAACCTCTCATAGCACTCATGTTTTTTGGTGGACCATCAACCTTCCCCGATAATCACATCTATGTTTTTCAAGAGGAGTAGCTTAATGAAAACAGCATCCAATGACAATTTCTAAGGCTCAAGAAGGAGCCATTGACTCCCACGAGAGAAGCCTGGACAATAGCATCTCATCAGAAGCAAATGCATGGCACCAGACTTGCTCTAAAGTGCATTATTTTTACAACAAGCTTTTACATTTTCATTTCAGCACCTATGCATTTCTGTCTTTACTTGAACACACCCTTCAGGGAGTAGAAAATGCTTCTGTGATGGGGTATTGCCTCACAGTCAGTCGCTTCCTTGTTGAATGCATAAAGGATGAAATTTTTGCCAGAGTTCAAGCACTTGAGTCTATCAGGTTTTAACGGAAAAAGATCTGCAAGCCAACACACACGCAATAAGGAAAGTGTTTCTTAACCTGCTATTAATCAGACAGCATAAATCCTAGGCTTTGATTTCAAAGCTGTGAAGATACGGTGTGACTGCAGTTTCAATATGATATGCTTCTCCACTCAACTGCAGATTCAAGAGATGCAAAAAAAAAAAAATAAAATTCTGACACTTTAAAAAGATGTTATATAAAACCCAAGTCTTTGAGACAGACCAAGAGCACTCATGTGCATGGAGAGAGGAATTTAGAATCTCTCTGAAAGTCATCTGAAAATCTTATCCAAATAAATAAGCTTTCTGAAGTTCCTCACAGATAATCATCCAACAATCCAACTGTCATGTTCAAGCTCATGTTATTCTCATTGAATAATGGGAACAAAGGAGCTCAGGAAATAAAATAATTTTTAAAAAAGCCTTTTAAATGCTAAGATTCACCTCCAACACAATTCAAATGGATGAGAGCACCAGTAACCCTTTCTAGTGCATGACAAGCAGTTGGAGGCAAACACACACACTCATCTTTAAATAAGGTCAGTGGACTTTCCTTTCTTACCTCAGTTTTTCCATCTAGAAACTTAGTGTGAAGTCAGAATGTGTCTGCATCCTATTCTTGCAATACACTTGCAAGTCACCTAACCATTTAACATAGTGGTTTTACTCAGAGCATTCCTGGACTGTAACACATTTACTAAAGTAACAAGCATTTGACAAGAGATTTTATTTATAAAAATAAGTAAACAGATGGAGACTATTAAGATGCCTGTTCACTCTTCATTAAAAAAACAGAAACAACTAGAACTGGACTAATCCAGGTAGAAATAATCCCAACAGTATATTCCCTAAACAAAAATGAGGCAGGCAATATCTTGCAGATTATTAGTGTAAGGAACAAAGTATGCTGAGACTTGTACATGTTTTTTCCCCTGCGGATTCCTCCAATATTATGTTCTCTGTTTGCCAGTAAGAACTTACCAATTAACTGCCACATTCCCATAACCTGTATACCACACAAAAAGTTACACGTGAATGTCAAAGAAAGGAAGAGCACCCTGCCTGATACAGCCCTGCCCATGTAACTCTGCAAATAAGGACTACATACAGACTGTCACTAAAAGCTGCTGGGCTTTTACATCCACCTACCCTTCCCAAGCGCAAAGTTTACTAGGCAGAGGTTTCATCTTTCTTTTTTCTTCTCCTTCTTAAATGTAAATGAAATAGGATGGAAGGAGAAAGGGGAAGAAAGTCAGAAACTCAGAAGTGTTGAGTAAAACATTCAAGCGAATCACAAAGTATGCCTCATAAACCACATTAATTGTGCCTATTTATTTATTACTAATGTATTCTGAGTATATGTCGGTAAAGGTCTGGGTGGAGTCTTCTGCATGCCTCACCACAAGGCAATGATTTTTGCCAGAAGACAATGAATCACTTTCACACACTGTGAAATGCAGCAATTTAAAATGGGGGAACATTTGTTCCATTTGTTCTTTTTAGTAGTTTCTATGCAAGCAAATATCAGAAGCTGGAAATGAGAAACCCTTCCCGACCCCCTTCCCCTACTTTCTGAATCATCATGCTGGTTATTTCTGAGTTGTTAATGGCTCAATTTCCAAACATTAAAATAACAACCTTCTAACAGCCCCTAAAATGCTTGAGGGCTGATGCTGCCTGTACAGTCAGCAAGGGATCCTTTTTCAAGAGCTGTCCTTAAACATGAATAAAGCCATGTCCTTTCCCACCCCAAAAGCTCAACCCATATAAAATTGTTTTCAGCAGGAAGTTTATCCTGTTGTTTTATGAAGCACTGATGGCATGATCAGTTAAATGTCCACCTTGTATTTTTGCATTAAGAAAACAAACTTTATGAGTTGGCAAATGGGGAAGAGATTTGCATTTGAAATGCTATTTTAACAATAATATTGCTTCTGGGTAAAACACAAAAACAGTAGGCTTGTTTCCTTGATTCTTGTCAACACGTTCTTCTGCAACAATGACACATCACTTGACCAGTGCTTTCCAATTCTTAGGTTATATATTCCCTTCTGCTGTCAGTACCTCTCAAACTCTGGCTACACATTCGTCCCAGGCATCTTTATACTGGGTAACTTCTGGTCTTGTGGTTTTGTTGTCACCTGCACTTTGAAGTTCATGTTACATTAGAATTTTCATTTGAAACCTTTTCATTTAAAAACTTGGATAAGTAGATGCCCTGAAATATCAGGATTTTTGAAAAACAAACAAAAACCAGCAGAAGGATCAACTGTGAGCCTACAGGACAAAGAGGCATGGAGGAAAGTAAAATGAATTAATCTCCCCCAGATGTGTCACCTGATGCTTGCACCTCTCCAGGTAAAGGGTTCCTCTGGATTTTCCAATGTAACTGATGAAACTAAAAAGGCAACAACCTGAAGAAGAGACTTCCCAAAGTGACACAGAATACATCTCAAAGTACTGGCCTACTGGCCTAATTGGCCAATTGCACTCTCTCTCAGGATGCAACCACTTTAATCAGACTCAGCAAGAACTATTTTCAAACCGTCCTACTTTGCAGCAGGGCACGCATGTGTGTGTGGAAGTAAATAAAAATAAATTCTACTTTGCACTGTATAATATGCTTCTTTGGGTCTCTCTGGTTTTTGGAAGTTTTCCATCAGCATCATATTTGGCAAGGACTCTGTCGTAACTTGACATGCAAGTTCTTATATATAACACTTGGCCCTCAGGCCACTTATTTCTGCCTATTAATTCCACTTAGGAAATGGGCTTTGCATTGATCGCTTGGCCATCAACACTTTTGCTAGCAAGCACAATTACTGAGCAGTAAACATGAAATAAATTACTATTTTGCAGTATTGCTGTGGTCCTAACCGTGGCAGAAGTCACCAACTTTCAGAGCTTCATTACTAAAGGTCCTGCATTAGTCACACATTTGCAGTGGTTTAAGCTGTTAGTTCACAACTGGAGGTTAAATTAGAGACACTTATTTTTATCAGAAGCGTTTTATTACTTCAGTTTAGTCAGTGGTAAAACAAACAAACACAGAGTAGGAGCACACATGATTAGTTGCCCTGGAATAGGACCTGTAGCAAGTTCACAGCTTTTACTAATTACCCAACACAAACTCACTCAGCTGCCTGCACACTCTGGGCAATCACGGTGCAATTCTACATCCCTTTGCATGCTGCACCAAGCAGATGGTGGGTGCACCTGGTGGTGGTGTTCCAGATTTGAAGCCTCAAATTGATGGTTTTACTCACAACAGAAGTAGAGTTCGGAGCAGTCCTACAGTGCTTTCAGGCAGCCCTACCTGAAGCTCTGCAGATCATCTGTTTATGGAGAGAGGAAGGGATTTCCTCCTCGCAAATTGAAGAGAAACACATTTCCAAGCCTCAAGAGCTGCTCACTTAGCTTATAACCTCATTATCAACGAGGAGGGCAGAGTGCAAACATGGCTATTAAGGAGCTTCATTGTTAACAAAATTAAATGTTTTTAAATAAAGCATCTGGCATCAGCTGTTTTTATAAGCTGTTTTTATTTAAGTTTTCACTCTAAAGTATTGGACTCCTTAGCTATTTTCACATGTAAACCTGAATGCCAAATTAGACTATCTTAAGAAAAGGCTGTCCTAGGAAAAACTGTAAGAATTATTCACACACTTTTTGGTTTGGCACTGTATTTGGTACGTAATAGGCTGGGAGAGAGCTAAGCACAACAGTATTTTTGCAATTATCTTTCCAATGGAAATAATTTTTGAAGAAAAGCACTCTTATTGCATTCATTTGCCAACAGTAATCACCAAAATTCAAAAACAGCAAATCTTAAACGTTTCCACAGATACCTTGGTACAGATGTAGATTTTTCCCTCAATAACAGAGAGCTGTGAGTAAACTTGGGCAAAGTAGGAGAGAAGGAGACAGCTGCTTCAGTATTGACAACCATAAGCTATACAATAATGAGTCAAGCTCTCTCAGAAAAAAAGAAAAAAAAAAAGACACAAGAGAAAAATACCCTCACCAAAGAAACATCCACAAATAAACCCCACAGGACAAAACCAGACTGCAGAACATTTTACTGCTTGGACTTTGAGATATTGTCCTAGACACCTGCGTGAGCTTTTGAGAGTACTCCCAGATGCACGGGGTAAGATGAGCAGATCCCTTCACATTTCACAAGCATCAACTCCAAGAGCTGTCCATGACCTGCCCCAGTCAAGTCTACCAGTCCCAGGCTCCTGATGCCTCAAAACCACAAGAGAAGAAGAGCTCACAAAGCAATGACCTGACTCCTCATCCATGCTGGGGAAGGCATCACTATAGATGTTGGCTCCTTCACAGTCAGGAGGAGTATGGCATGGCTTGAAGACTGGAGGCACTGGGAGAACAGCAAAGTAAACTCTGCTTCCCTTTGAAGGACACGTCAGCATGCCAGGGAACATAAGACTATGTACTATCTCAACTTTTTTTATAGGCTACTTGCCTGAAGGTTCTCCATCCAGACTGGAATGAAATTGTAAAGTGTTTTGACTGCACTCCCATTTGATGTCCCCAGGCTTCAACTACAGACCACAGATACTTGTGATGGCTGCAATTTCTGTGCTTACTGCAACCCTCCAGCTCCCTCCTGGCCAGCCTGCCAAAGCAGGTGACCACACATTCTTTCCACAAGCCCACATGGACCTTGTGTTTTCTGTCTTTTGGTGTGAGCAAAGTGGATTGCAGTCTCTGTCCAAGATATATGCAGAAGAGATTTACTTCCACACCATCAATCTCATTTTAAAGCTGAGAGTACATGAGAAAGCAAGCCCTGGCCTGTGGTAAAATATATTACAGTTTGCTATTATTTATTCAAATGCTTCTTTTCTAAATACATTTTTCATGCATACAACAGTATCTATTCTTTAACTACATAAGTAGTAGTATTTTACTACTAGTTGGAAAGGTTAATTTGATAACCATCTTCACAAGATGCCTTGTCAAGAAATCCTTATCTTGTAACTGGTAAATAATTTGTGTGACGGAAGACTGAAGTGTTAATTGCCTCCATCCTACTTCTAGGGGACATCCTTCAAAGTCACATGTCTCATTTGTCAAGCTCAATGAAATATATGCACACTTGCTTAATTAATTCTGATTATATGCTCTGCAAGTATGCAAAGATACTTTGCCTGTTGTGCTGTGGCAGGGAAAGTGCATGGGCCTGTTATTTCATTTTGCTGTCAAAAGAGTATCGCAAGATAACTATGAAAATCAGTTCCACCTAGAGATTAATTTCAACATTCTAATGATTTTTACTTTATAAACAAAGACTTTTTTATTGGAATTAAAAATTAAGACGTTAAAAAGCTGCATAAAGTTTTGAAACATGGGTAGTAATAGCTGTTCTCCTCAAACTTTGGGAGGGAGGGAATTAAAAAAGCACCAACTTAGCTATCCAGAAAAACAATTTATTTCATTAGAAATGTGAAAACCTAATCTTTATGACCAAATACAAAATCAGCGTAGGATCTGCTAGTTTGCAGTACGGCTTCAAGAAATGAGCCACATCATTTTTGTTAGAAAAAAACCAAGTTAACCTTCAAATGCACCCCAAATTTCCTCGCATAAAAAAGTGACAAGAATTTTCATTCTCACAACTGTGCTAATCACAAAGTCTAAGCCAGTAAAAAATGCAATATATAAGCAGGAAAATAATAGTAAAGATTCCTGACAGACTCCATTCCCTCAACAGATTCTGCATTGAGCCCAGAATGAACAGCAGCACCAAGAGGAAAAAAGCCTGGCATCCAACTTAAACAGGACTCGCCCAGCCAAAATGGCTTGGGACAGGGTGTCTAGAAGGAATGAAAAAACATCAGCACTGGAGCGACTTGTCAGAAGTACTTTAAAACAATCTATCTGCTGAACAGAAGTCTTGAAAACATATTCCCTGAGGAAATCTCCATTGCTCACAGCATGCTGGCTGAAGAAGCTTGTGTGTTCCGTGGTTGAGAACTGTGTTACCTTGTGAGTTACCATTAGTGCCTATTAAGACGTACCCATAAAAAGAATTTGGACAATTATATGGTAATTTAAATACATAAACATCTTGACAATTCTTGCTCGCTCTATAAAATCACAAGTATACAAAGGAAAATAGCATTACCTGTCATGGGCACCTCAACAAAACAGCCAGCCCACCTAAGTGACCTCAACCACACCTCACATAATTACACATCCACAAAGTAAATTATGTTGAGAGTAAGGAAACAAAGAAAAACAAGCACAAAACCAACAAGCAACAAACCATGAACACATGCCTGACTTGAAAAGAAAGGCAGTTTTCCTACATGCTCTTACTGACCTGTTTCCTGGTTGTGACACCTTCTGCAGTGCCAGCTTCACTGCTTGGCCAGCTGTTCATCCTGACTGCCCCAAAAAAACACCCCATATAAAAATGATTGGATTCTCCCGAATCTTACAACTATTTCCAAAGATGTAACTGGCAGCAGTAAGAGTTGTGGACACAGGAAAACAGTCCTGCCCCTGACCACGTTGTGCTCAGAGTTAGCCCTACAGCCTAAGAGGGCATCTATGTTGGGTTCTCTCTTTCCCCAAGTTTAGATTCTGCTGAAGTGGATAGCTACTACCAAAAGCCTCTTTTCATTATATTCAGTAATGGAAGAGGATTAATTTGAAATTGTGTTTGTGTTTCTTACAACTGTTATTTACAGATATACTTCATAAACCTCCAGCCTAACTGCCACCATCCTCTTCTTTCCTCCTGAAGAAAAATCCTTCTTGTTTTTCACTAGCTCATCTAATCCTTCCAAGAGAAAACAAATACCTGCAGCCTCTCACATCAATGAAAAATTGTAAGATTGTGTTTCCTGTGTAGTTTATTTATTTAAGTCTCCTTTCAGCAGTAAATTGAAAAAAAAAATATTCATAGCTTTGCCTGGGCAAACAGGAACACTTGGCAAAAAGATGCTGAAAACAGTCAGATTGCAGGATGTTCTGGTTACTCTTAATAGGAGTTTACACAGCTTAGGATGTAAAATTTTAAAAATGCCATGAATATGCAGCCACTAAATCCTTCATTCAGAGCCCAGCAAGCTTCAGTGACCCTGATGAGCAGAGCAGCCTCGGCATGGCAGAGAGGCAGGTCCTGAGGTAGCCTAATCTCAAAAAATTAAAAGCTTTGAAGATTAAGAGCAGGACCTTGAAATGACCCAGAGAGAAAAAGAGAGACTAAGTGGTTTCTGTGGCCAGTCCCTCCTAGACAAGAGGCTGCTGCTAAGCCCCCAGTGCCTACAGCCAGCAGCTCCACCACAGGAGCACTCCAACTCAGCACCTTGGTCTATGCAGGGGCAAAAGATCAGAGCTGCAAGACCCAAAAATGGAGTTTAGTTTGCTAGAAACCTGGGATGGAGGGAGACATTACTGACTGCATTTGCTACCCTATGTCTAGAATATTCCTTTTTTCTGAATAACATCACACAAGCTGCATTTGCCCTGAAGTGACAATGTCACTCAGTCACATGGGGAAGCTATCGCACACATTTCTACAGTTCTGGTTGTTCTTGTTTATCTTCTTCCAGTTCTCCAACAAAACGTGGACAAAAATGAGGTGCAGAAATCCAGCTGAATCTTCACCAGTACTGAAGACACCGAGTTCATTGCATTTCACTGGCTAAATTCGTGCTTTACACCCTAGGATGCCCCTTTTTCACAGCACCATAATCACTGATTGGCTTTCAGCTGGCACTTCCCAAAAGTGTCAGATCCTTTCCTGCCAAGCTGCTGACAAGTCAGGTGTTCAGGGCCTGCAAGTTACTGAGCATGTGCACGTAGGGTAGATGGAAGGAAACACCCTCAACCTCACGACAATCAAGTTAAAGCACAACCTCTGCACTGCAGGTTAAGCACAGGCTAGGATTATTCAAGGGAAGCATGTCACTTCTACCTACAGAAGCCTCAGAAGAGAGGTGTTGAGAGGAGCATCTCTCCAGGCAATCATCCCCTCTTCCCTCTGTAGCAGGGCACATCAGCCTGTCCTGGTGTTGCACCTAAGAGCTGATCCTGATGTTGCACTTAAGGCAGGCAGCTGAAACATGAAGACACGGCACTCCCTATTGACCCACAATTATCAGAGAGGCAACTTCTGTTGTCCAGGGAAGGCAAGAGCTACACATGGGAACAATAGACACAATAATTGTTCTCTTTCATTTCACAAAACCCATTTCAAAAGATAATTACAATAATAATTTGTAGCCCAAGCTTTTGTGATGCACCTTAGTACACCAGTTTCATACCCTACTCATCTCTGCAGAGGAATGAAGGCAGACTTCACATTACATAGCAGGAGAAGCCATTGGAAGAAGCAATTACTCAACTGACAACAGCTTGTGCAATTAAGAGGAAACCTGTGCACACATGCAAATTACATAAAAACATACCCTGATTTCTGAGCTCAAAACAACACACAGACATGCAACTCCAAGCAGCACAGTTAGATCCACATATTTGGGGTTTTTTCCTAGGATAAACACCACAGAGATAATTAGAATCATGTTTCAGGAACAATTAATATAATTGATTTTTTGTCCCCAAAGGAAGCAGAAATTAAATGAAGGTGGAAGGTAGCTTGCCATTTCAAGTGCAAAGCACCCAGCCGGTCTCTGGCTTGCCAAATTGCTCAGCAATACCATTGTGGGGTACCAAAAGCAATGAAGTTAAAATTACTAGAATTATAACAGAGACATCAGTGGAAAGCAAAGGAAATGTGACTTAAACTCACACATACTACTAAAAAAAAACATCAGAAGAGAAAATTTTTGCCTTCATCTTACTCCATTTCTACTAATTATACAGTTAGCTGGAAATAAGAACTTGGTGTTCTTTGTAGAAATTTTTATCACTTGTGCATAACACTGAAGACTAGATCAACTTCTACACTCAACACTCCTATTGTATAGGAAGGGAGACTCAGTTCAGCTTTATTGGCTACTCTGTCTATTGAACTCTCTTGTAACCAATTTAATTTCTAACAGAACACCTTCTTTATCTTCCTATAGTCATAAAAACGTGACCAAAATTGGTATGTATGAAGAAGATGTACACAAATGCACAAACATGAATATCTGTAACATATTATTTAAAATTCTTCTCCACATAAAACCATCTTCAGAGGGACAGTTTAGATTTGTAAGAGCATTCATCAAACAAAGGCAAGATAGCAATCACAAAAAGTAGAGAAACCAGTAGAAGCAAAAGGGCTGCCATCTCTCAGTGTTAACAAGCCCTGACCAATTCAGAACACAGTTAATTTTCTTTCTGGCACAGCTACATTACTCACAAGCAAGAAGTCCATGCCAAAATGCACCCATAAAATTAACTACAATTATCCAGTCAATATAGCAGCCAGCAAGGCAAAAATAGCTCTAGACTGTTCATTTTATATCTTAAACAAGATAATCACCTAAAAGGCCCAGAAAAATAATAATCTTTTAGATGATTAGCAAATTTTATACATGCATTGACACAGACACGTACTGATGCTAACTTTTGTTTTCACTTTCAGTTTTTATCAGAGATGGTTTATGGAAAGTTGTGTCACAGCAGTCCATGTGAGACAGCAATAATTTAAAAAAAAACCAAAACAAACAAAAAACAAGAGAGGAGAGTATTCAAAGAACAACAACAAAATGCATAGACACATCCCAGGCTGACTAAATCAATGCAAGTAGTAAAAAAAGAAATCAATACAGGTCTTTTCACCAAAAATATAAAAGCAGGAGTAATATATTAAGGCACAAAGAAATTGAGTTTATAACTACAGGGCCATCACTCCAGTAAAATCTCCTACACCAACTATCATCATATAAGAAAGATCACAGAGTTCTCAGTACCAACAACCCTCATTTCTCAAGTTCCAAAGAACTGTACAAATTTATTAGACTGGTCAAGACATTCATCTTGATAGTCTTCTTACAGTATGCCACCTTCTTTTAGAGAATATGTAAGAGTGAACATAGATAGAGAAGTCATAAAATTATTAATCATGAAAAGGGGAAGATACATGTGTTTACAGAGGAAATCATTTTATCTTTTCTGTTTCTATGCTGACGCAAATGCACCAAGGTAACCACACACACTCCTGGAACCTCAATGCTTATGGACAAGCATGCTTATTTATCTAAATTTAATAAACATTTACTTACCCAGCATCTTCCTGGAAGCCTTCCAATTCATCTCTTTGTTCTGCTAGGGTGGATTCTAGATCCAGATAGGTACCGTTGTGAGACAATTGCAGGGTGCAGTCATCAAGCTGTAGAACAAAATTCAGATCATTAGACTACAGCAGTCATTCTCTCTGACATACCTCTAACATTGCCTTCCCAATTTCCAGGTCCCCTGACAAATTTTCCCTAAAACAAACTGTATGTAGGGAGCAAATAAGAAAATGGGCACTGTTCAGCAATTTATGCAGTCCCAAGTCCATGTTCATTAGACCATGCTTGGTCACAACAACATCAGCACAACTAAAACAGAAATTTATTTATTTGTGTATATAGGAGATTAGGGGGTTTTATCACAGTGTATTTAGAATCCTATAAGGAAAGAGAAGTTAAATATATATCTAGAATATGAATGACTGTTCTCTGTTCCTACAGTACATTCAAGTAGATTTTCTGGGCCTTTGGATAGAGGTGGAAGGACGAAGAAGCTGTTTCATGAGCTACCAAATGTCCCTCCTATGAGGAGGATACAGCCAACGAACAGTGCAAGGTGTCAAGAGCTGGGGTCCTGCAGTGAGGGGGAGTGCAGTCAGCCAAGACCCAGATTTTCTGGTGTTCTCATTTTAGTGCAGGTGCTAACTGGTCTCAGAGGTTGCAGAGAAGACTTTCCTAGGCACTAGGGGAGAGGACTAGACACCTGTACCAACTTCCTACAAAGGTATTGAGTCAACTAAGTACCAGATCTAAAAGCAGGAAGCGGCCTGCAATGACACTGAAGAGAGAGACCACTTAATAAACCTATTTCCATTCTGTCTTCCCTTATCTTCAAGTCTTCCATTCATTGTTCCAGCTGTTGTTAAAAAAAAGAAAAGCTAAATTTGATCAAAGTTAGAAAAGGAATTTTGGGGGGTTTTTATGGGGAGCTCATCACAGGAGGTGGTCTAGAAGATCCATCGCAAAACTGGCTAACTCATTGCACAGGAATATAAAATAATTACTGAATCAAGAGGGGTAACTGAAGATGCCTGAGAGAAGAGCTAGGAAGTAACATGAGCTCCTCTCTCACCATCAGATAACCCAGTGTCAAATCACAAGAAATCAGGAAAACAGCCTTCCCAGGGCAGGGAAACAAGAAAACATTTACCAAAGGGCAGGTTAAAGTACAGGGTTGTCCTGCCCCACCACTGAGGAGTAAGTTATCAGAAAGAAGTCAGCCCAGAAGCAGAGAAACTGCCACCACTGAGCCCAGCTGGGCATCTTTCTGTAACTCATTCCAAGTTCACACAATATTGTAAGCCCCAGATGTATTGTGCTACTAGAGACAAAATCCAGTCCACTGGTCAAGCAGTCTCAGAATGACCTGCCAAATAAAAGATGTTTCATTCCTCTAGATTTGGCAAAACAAACTGACAGGTCCTTTGCATGTCTCTATCTACCAGAAGGCAACCATGATAATAGTGGTGTAAATGTACACCCCTGCTGCAAAGACCACTTTGGGAAGAGGAGAATATTTAACACCATACTTCACACCAATCTTCTGCCACAGGTGGCAGCCAGCAACTCATTGAAGGAGTAAGCAAGGGTCGGAAACAGCCAATGACTCAAGGAAAGGAAATTACAGCCCTTTATCACACATCCATGGATTTTTCTTTCTGCTCTTTTTAACACTAGGAAAGAAAAATCAATGAGAATCCAGCTTTGATTAACTACCTCTTTTGACTTCCCAAAGTTATGGGTTCCCAGTAGATGTTCAGGGAAGCATGATGAACAGCCACACTTATCTGGCAGTCAATACCAAAACTTTGTCACCCAGTTTCCTATCACTGATTTATATATGCAAGAAAAGAATACAAACAGTCTTTTATTATTCTGTATTAACTGCATCAGAAATACTGCAAAAGAGCTAATTTACAGTTAGCAAGTGATAGAGTACAACTTTTGGGTTAGTCCATACAACCGTGCTTTGCATTGTTCACAATCTGAACGAAAAGTTCACCTCTGGAAAAAGGGAAAGAGTAGAGGGAGGACAGCAAGTTGTTTTTTCAAAACTTTTCCATTCTTTCTATTTCTTTTTTTTTTTTTTCCCCTGGGGAAAGAGTCATCAAATAAGTGCCATAAGTTTTCACTCTTGACTCGTGGGGATTAAAGAAAGCAAAGATCCTCCAAGCACAGACCTCTGATGCTAAGAATAACAACAATATTACAACTCTTTCTAGTTACAAAGGATATTATTATACTATACTAATTCAAAATGCAGTCTTTAGAGAAGAAAGACTAAATACTACTCTGGGAAACTTTTTCCCAGTAGCCCAGGGTATCTAATGAAATGCTAATTTATTCGAAGTAATGCCAAAAGGCACACTACTAATTAGATAAATGTTCTGCTGTCACTATGGAGATTAGGAGATTTGCCCACAATTTCCAATTACACTGCATAATTAGGGAAAAGGAACTGTGCTTTACTAATATCCTGACTTTAGTGTATAAAAGGATGATGAGAACAGAAAGTACTTCATGTACAAAATAAAAAAGAATAGTACATTCTACCTATCTCATCTCCATAGCTCCATAGTTTCAGCTGAACATGGTATTCATTCAGGCTTTAAAGCACTGTACATTGTACACTGTATCCATTAATAGAAACTAGGATAATGAGTGAAATGGTAATATTTTTTACTTCCATTACTTAACATTGAGTCTTGCCAAAAAGATTTTTTCTTCTCTTGCATGTGTGCACACAGAGTTGGGAGCAAAACAACACTTTTAAAAGGAGCACGAGTATTAAGGCAATGAACTCTAAAATCCTCCTTACATAGGATCACTTTGCTACTTTGCCTCCAAGCTTCACTTGCACATGTTTTACAGGCAGAATACAAAAAGAGAAGCCACCTTATGAATTATTTTTAATTAGTAAATTGCCTCCCTTTTTCAACACAAAGGATGGCTGATGTTCACTCATTAGTGCTTATTAGTAACCATTCAGGATGTTGGTCTCCCCCCTCTGCTCAATGTTAATCCCATGTCTATCTGCTACACATCACTTCTCCCATCTCTGGAGACCCTCACAAATGGCTCCATCTAGTTCATTTGTGACACGTTCTTCCCACTGATCATGATTCACATTAAAATCCTTATTAACAACCATCTTCTCTTAGGACAATCAAAAGGCAGAATCCATAAAGACAGCCTTTGAAAGAACATTTAACTGAGCCATTTTCCATGACCATGAATGAGACTGATTTCTAAACGGTTGAATAGCAATTTCATTTATTTCACTTTGTTCTTCACAATTCTGTTTAGCTCTTCAGTATTTCTTACTGGTCTCAAAATTCAGATCTGCATTTTGTTGTTATTAAACTGTATAACTCACTTATACTATTGCCACAAGGTGAGATTCTCCAAGATCTTTTAATGAGGTTACAAGACCCATTTCTTCCGAAATTGCTCTTGCCAGTCCCTTCAAATTATTTATCATTTTTCGTATCACAGTTTCTTGTATTGCCCAGAAGAGCCAAAAGGCTGATACAATTAATTTAAATGAGACTTATCCTGCAGGCTTTACAGCAATTTTCCATACTTTACTATAGTTTCACTAAAAGAATGCTACAGGTATCATGGCAACGTCAACAGGAAGACACACCATCAAATAGGACAAGTAAAATGCTACTTCTGAATCAAACACAGGGTTCTCCATCTTCAGTCTTCTGCAAGATTTCAAATGAAGCTATAAAAAAACCTGTGTATGAGTTTTGATTAATTTCTCATGTTCTCAAATTAACAGTTTCTTGAGAAAATATCCAGAGCATATTTTTGAAGCCCTATGGATACTCCTGAATTCTCTTGTCTCTACAAACAGTGGGTCTACCTAGGAGCAGTCTCTTTCACAGAAGTGAAGGAACAAAAGCTAAGGTACATGCAACAGTCACCAAAACAAGTGTTTTAGCCAGAATCACCAGATGTGGATGGCCAGAGCTATCAGCAACCATCCTCCCACTGGGTTTACATGAAGGAAGTAAAGAAAATAAGACTGTCTTTATGCAAGTCCTCCTCACTAAAAATTTAACTGATGTGCTAGTTACTATCTTCAGTTTCATATTGAAACGTCATTGAAATATTAAGATCTGTACTCTGTCATGACAAGATCTGTATCAAGAAGCAGAGGTGCTTAAGTGCTGATTCACTGATCTATAGCTGTCTAGTTTGGACAAGAGGAGAACCTGGAAAAGGCATTGAAAGTAGCACTGACTTCACTAGCTCTTTGCTGATTTTCCATAACTGAACAGAATCATAGAAACAGTGAAAGAACCAGATGCTTCTACAAGACAGCCTGAAATGCAAGTAGAGCTACTAAATTAAACAAGTTTTTCTGTAATAAATGACCCAAAACAGAAACCAAGAGATGTTTGAACTTTCTTGGATCATAGTTGGCATCCACACAGTGGTAACTGACCCACTCTGTCCAAGCATTAGAAATACCTATGCTGCACCCCTAATAGGCATGAATGGAAAACGAGAAAACCATTGTGCACACACACAGACCTAAACACCACCATCCCAACAGTTTCATACATGTATTTATATACGCATATTTTTTAGATATTTTCCCCTGCAGTTTAAAAACAAAAACAAAACAAGTGATTGAATTTGAAAGTCAGATCCCTGAACCAAAAGTTGAGCCCTCAGGAGAGAAGGAATAGCTTTGTCTGAGAAGCCAAACGAGTATAGATAAATGCCAGAACTTCAGAACAGCATCATCCAGTGTCTGTAACCATGACATACTTTTCTCTCCTGCAGATTGCTGCTTCATTCACTTCCCAAACACCTTCAGGAAACAAGACAGGTGACACACACCATTGTGTAGGTGTTCTCAGAGCAGACCCACACTGTGCTTTCAATAAGGCAAGGCAAGATGTGTGATCATACCAGTAATGACTGAATCATAATGTTTGTGTCCAAATGGGGAGAGAATAACACACCCTCACACCCCCCAAAAAAAAAATATGCTAAAGTCACAATTTTTATTTTGCTTACTATAAATGTTTGTCTTATCTTGTAATTGTCTCCATGTAAGTACTTAAGAAGAGGTTTTTTTAAAAAAGTGAAACAGAATGACAGTTTCAGCATAAGAAATTTTAACGATGCCCTTGTGAGTCATCACCACAGTTAGAAACTCTAAATAACCCTGAAATAGTTTTCCTATAGAAGATGGAAATGTAGGGGAAATGTAAGAAAAATTACCAGGAAGCACATGAAGAGACCACAGGATTACGAACAACAGTTACAATATTTTAAGTTCATAGTTATCATTACGTGTTTCACTTTCAAAAGTTGAACATAATCAATTACACAAAAGCAAACAAACATCTCATTAAACAGTTAAAGTATCAGAATATTTAACAGCAGAGCTTCCCACTCCCTCATCCTTTGTCATTTAACCCATCGGAGCACCGAAACAGGCTGCCCAGAGAGGTTGTGGAGTCTCCTTCCCTGGAGACATTCAAACCCCGCCTGGATGCGTTCCTGTGTGATGGACTCTAGGTGACCCTGCTCTGGCAGGGGGGTTGGACTGGATGATCCTTCGAGGTCCCTTCCAACCCCTAGGATTCTGTGATTCTGTGATTACAGAGTGAAACCACACTATACAAGAGGAGAAGGGGGTCCTGGCTTTGATTATAACCTGAAGCAGGCATAGCAAGGTCAGAGCTGCAGAGCTCGGGCTTTGCCCTACCTTGGGGGTCATCCCCACCCCACCAGCACCCAGAGGACCCTCAGTGGCAGCGCATCCATCTGCCACATGAACACACACAGGCTGACCAAGTTATGCAACCAATTCATGCAACTGTTCCTTACAGGCTGACAGAAAATCCAGAACATCAGGCAGAAGCTTGGTTTTTCATCATCTTCCACAGGTAACCAAATCCAGCCAGTAGTGGCTAGTCCCTGAACCTGTGAGGCCAAAATAAATTGTGCCACAAGGCTACCAAGCTTTTAAGAGGACTCAAAATAGTTTGCCAGTAGTACACCAGTGATGACTTTTTTCTTGTTTCAATCACGGACCCACAGAAAGCGGTAACACCCATTTCTCTTCATAAAGAAGCCCTTGTTGCTGTGCAACAAAAAAGCTCTGAATTTCAGAGTTGGAGCACATCATCAAAAGGAGCAAGGAACAGCAGGGATGTAAAAGAACCGCAGCAAGAAAAGGTGATGGCCAGCCAGTAACCTGATGCCAATAAATAACCTCTACCACTTGAAGAAACTAGTTGAAAGAAGAAAAAAAAATTAGCTCAGCCATTGTCTTCATCTACTGCCTTTAGCTTCTTACAATCCAAGAGAAACACCTAAAACCAGAGGGTGGGGAGTGTGAGGAGAGAAGAACCCTAGGATTGTTCCCAAACACATGCAACACACATCCACCCACAGTGCTGCCACCCGCTCCTCCTCACACATGGTTGCAAGCACTCCATGTACATACCCGTCATCTCACTCAAGCAGCCCAGTGGGTAAATAATTCAGCACAGAGGCAACACACACCTTACCACGCGAACAGAAACTACTGCGAGTCAGTCTTCTCTTCCTCCAGAGGCTTTGCTATACTAGCATGCATCCAAAGCGGACTTTCCTTTGCCTCATTTAAGCTTCTGTGTACCAAGGCAGCAGTAGAGGCTGGCAGAGGTTAGATGAAGAAATGCCAGAGGCACTATCCCGCTGCCACAAACCACTGGAAAAACTCCTCTTCCCTTTTTGTTCAAAGGCCACAGAACTGTATTTTTTAAAACAATGGAGAGCTGCTTCGTCCTCACTCTCAGTCCCCCTGTCCCAAGAATCCAGTCAGAAGAACACATTTTTGACAAGTGGCTTTTCACGTCTCTTCTAAATGCCAAGAAGTTGTTACCAAGGCAGAGGCCAGTGTCTGCAAAGATAGAGCCAACTGTCCTTGTGAATTTATCTCCCATTTAAGTAAAGGTAGGGACTGTTCAAAAATTCAGTTGAGATAGCGATCAAGATCACATTCTGTCCTGGTTTTGCTGGGACAGAATTCTAAAATCTGTTCAGAGAAACTGTAGTTTTGAGAGACTGCAGAGTCCAGTTCTGTGAGAACAAAAGAGTTGAGATGCTCCGGTGTGCGATTCCTGTAACGACCGAGGTCAAGGGTGGTTTTGAGCCATGCAGGTGCAGTGGGCCAGGAGGGCGAAGCCCAGGGCAGCTGACCCAAGGTGGCCAACCCAAGTATTCCATACCATAAACATCACTCTAAATCGAGAAGCTGTGAGGTTTTGGGGGGGCTTCTACCATGGCTGCCTTCCTGAGAGGGTCCTGTCTGTCTCATCAGTTATCCCGCACCTGAGGCTGCTCCTCCACCTGCTGTGACCACCACGTTCCCACTGGAGCTGTCGTGCTCGCAGTGTTGGCGCTCAGCCCGCACTGACAGAATCACAACTTGGGACTGCTGGTTGGACCTGATTATAACTTTGTATCTTGTATTAGCATTGGGGGTAATATTAGCTCATTATTATTATTCTATTAAATCTGGTTTCATTTCAACCCATGGGTGTCCTTTCCTTTTCCCGATTCCCCTTCCTGGGTGGGGTTGGGTGATAGAGCAACTGCCTAGCCCACAACACATGCATAGAATGAAGGGCCCTGTGTTAGGAGAAAGGAGGACAGGCTTATTTACTGGTGTTACTACAAATCACCAGAACCACTTGACTTTGCAGCCACTAGCAGGAAACATAACTGACTCTCACCAGATTTCCAGTAATTCTAGCTGGAGCTACTGGGCAGATTATTTTGCTCATTTGGTTGTTCCCAAAACTACAGGGAAAGGGAATGAGGAAGAGGGAGGGATTAGAGCAATCCAGTATCAAGCTGCAGAAATAAAGAAATCCCTCTTTGATTCCAGCTTCTGGCACAGACTCGAAAATCCTTATCTTACTCAAATGTCTTAGCTCATCTTTCATTTAAACATCATTGGGTGGTAATTGTTCTCATTAGTGTTGGTGTGCTCGTTATTCACCTGCAGGATGCTTTGCAGATCAGGGTAGATAAAAAGCAAAGTTCTTTTATGCTCAGTTTTTTCTTTCTAAATCCAAAGCCTGGTTTTGCTTTACACATCACAAGCCTGACACATTTGCACACTCCAGCTATACAGTTTTTAAACACGCTTCCTTCTGGTTCAGCTGTTTCTAGTGAACAACCATGCTATATTCAGAAAGCCTCTTATTTTAAAGCTTTTGAAGTTTTTTGAGTTACAGATCAGCAGATGCAAGTCTTCTGCATTCACACAACGCTAACCCTTCAAAATGTAACAGGATTGCCATCACTCTTAGTTCTCATAGAGTAATGAAAAAGGGAGATGGTCTAATTGCATCCCACAGACCACAGCCAACTCACCAGAAAAATTACCTGGCTTCAGAGCCACCCCTGACTGCCCTCTCACCAAGAGCCCCAGTCTCTCCCTTCTCATTTCACTAGGTGCTAGTTGGTGTGTGCCATGGTTATGCATATCCCAGTCATCACAGTTTTGGGGAACAGGATAGAGAAGGACCAAAGCATGTAGCCCAGGTGTGATGCTACATGACCCATCTCAGGTAAAAAGCTTGACATTAAGGAGATGAAAGGAAAACAAGTAATCTGTAAGCCAAGTGTTAGCACCCAAAATTAACACTGTACTCTAAAAACGGCTCTCACCTTCAGGTATGACAGCAACCCAACAGACAATCACTGTGTTTTGACTTACGAGTCCTTATGCTACAAGTAGCTCCATTGCAAGTGCTTAGAACAAAACAATGCTCCTTCTCTCCAGCTTTTTTTCTTTTCAAGTATAGTTTTGTAACTCAAAATTCTTTAAAATTGCAATAAAACCAATACTTTCACAAGTTCAAAGTTTTAAAAGTAAGGTCAAGAACATGCTCTAGATTCAAGGTCATTTATGGAGAAAGCAGCTGTGCCGCCTTCAGGCATCCACACTCATGAAAGTCAGCAAGGTTTCTGAACTCTAGCAATCTCCCTCTTCCATACTAATTTAGAGGCTGAAGAAAAAAGAAAAAAAAAAAAAGAAAACCTGATTTGCTAGACATCTGGCTTTACATTGTAAGAAGTAATTTAGCATGTACAACAGTATTCCCCAATTTCGCAGCTCTTCAGGAGTGATTAACATAGCTTGTGGGAGTAGTTATTAATGGTAACACACCTTTGGTTTATTTTTAGCACACTAATTGCCATTGTCAAACTACTTCACAAATTTTGTACACTTTGTGGAGCTTATGTGCAGTTGCATTGATGGAATCGTGCCCACACACAAAGTATAGTCCAAAGGTTTGCACAATTGGGTGTGGGGCTGTCAGAGCACAATTACTTTAAAAGGAACTGCTACTCTGATATGAAATGCTGGTATTTTGAATGTAGCCTGCACTCTCAGTCTGCAACAGCAGCTTTTATCTCTGGCCTGGTAGACGCCACAAAATACTCCTGGGGTCAGGTAATACAGTGCATGAAGTGAAACGTTAATGCCACATTAGAACCTCGAGAGCCACTGGAACAATACACTGCCAATAAAAATATTCTGCTGAAATAACAAAGACACTGAAAACAAACACAGAAAGCTGTTATATTAATATTATGGGTTTGACTTAAGAATAACAGAAGGAAGTGCAGAGTTCAGAATTCTGAAACTGCTATTTTGGGGGGCTCTGAAATACAGGCAACACACGACAGTGAAAATATAACACGTTGATGCCTACCTGTTGCTATTCTTAGACACTTATGTCACTGACTCACAGATCTTTTACTTCGTGATTCCCTTTAACACATTGCTCCACAGGGAACAATTTAGAGTTTACTAGAGCATCTGTGTCCAAATACGACACTGTGGCTTCCAACAGCAGCCACACAGGCATTGTTAGAAAGTGCATGAGTGCTCAAAATGTCAACGACAGTGGAACAAGAAAGCCAAATAAATTAGAGATGGGGATTATTCCAATGTTTAATATAAACTTCAAAAAGTTAACTGAAAACATTAAAAAAAATTGAATTTCTGCATAAACACTATGCCAAATTTCATGCTGCATGGGGAACTAACGCACATTCTTTCTCCTCCACCTAATTCAATTATTTCAAGTTAAATTAGTTACATTTGAGATGACGCACAAATCAAATACCCAACAGTAGAACTTAGCAAAGTCAAATTGCTTAAACCAAAAGTCTCCAGTTATTTAGCTCAAAAGTTCTACTGCATTTTCTAGGTTTCTTACAGAAAACACAATGAACTTACAGGATGGGAATAACATAACCTCTGCATCCTGACATTAAGTTTTCAGCACCTAGATTCTTCCATTCCCTTTCCTCATCCGTGTTCAGCTTTTCCTAACTAAGATGACAAAGAACCAGCTCTTCTCACCTTCATGGTTAGGTACATCTTCAGTTGAACAGAAAGAAGAGTGGCCATAAGAACAAGATCCTTTATTTGGAAGTAGATACAGCTTTTTGGCCGATACACAGGGGATGCCTGCAGCTGACACGCTCTCATTACCATTTGGCTGGAATTACTGTGAAGGTATCCAAGGAAATGGAAATAATCTCTAAGAAGGAGATAGGTGAAGAAAAGAGAGAGGATTAGCTTCAACAGAGTTTATCATCTGAGGAATCTTTTTTTTCAGAGCGTGTGTATGTGTGTGTAGGAAAAACACCGAGCTAAAATCTCAAAAACAATTCTCTAAAAGGTAAAAAGTAGTCCAGGAAAGCAAAAATTGTGCTTAATTTGTGACAAGCAATTCCATCTGGTTTCTTCTGCACTTCTGGTAAGCTGAAAACTGCAAAGTACTACACTGAAATACATTTTTTTGAAATGATGAAGCAGAATGAACTTTTATTCTTAACACATGTCCCCGAGAACAAGCTTTCTATTTGGTATCCTCCCTCCACCTTGCTTGAACAGTTACAAGACACAGGTTGTTCTAAGGATTTAGAGAGGAGAAAGGGACCTGTAGGAGAAACNGATTTCACCATCAATACTCTATCTGCATTTGGGACACCGCAGGTTGCTCATTACCCCTGTCACAAAACTGAAATACTGGACTCTTGCAGAACCACTGCACCATTTAAAGAGGCACAGCAAGCACACAGTAAGCAAACAATGCAATCCATTTTCAGCAGTGGCGTTTCATTAACACAGTAACTGAACACTTGCTAGACAATATAGCATAAAAAGTAAGATACTCATCCCTAACCTAACGTGCAGATTGCATTTCCACCCCTATGGCTCACATCTGTACCCTGTTAAAAATAACGCAGCTGCAATGTCAGTCATGAGATAAGCTGTACTTAGAATCAGTATTTGGGAGAAGAGGCTATTTGCATCTATGGTCCCTCCTCCATGAAAAATCAAAACTAAGGAAAACGGAGAAAGCAGAGAAAAGATCCCAGGCCATTGGGAAACCCAGAACAGAGAGGTTTTGGGTAAAACAAGACAGTTTCAGATGAGGATCGGTGGTTAGTAGATCTGAAACAACTGCAGTTCTAGCAAAATTCACAAACTCTTGATGTCAAAGCAGGGGTAATTTGGAGTGAGAAACAAAGAGTAAGCAAAAGAAACTGGAAGTCCAGGGAAAATAGTCTTTTATTGTAATCAAAACTTGACTCAGAAGCTTCTGGTTAGTTATCTGAAAGCTAAAAAAAAAAATAAAATAAATAAATCAAAACACTAGCACAGACCCATGGGTTGAGATAAAGAAAATACACTAAAACACATTCACATCAAGGGTTTGTGTGAAATAAACAAAAATAAAGCATGGTAGGATTACCAAAGAGAACATCATACACTTGTTAACAGAATAATTTTTCAGACACAACCTGAATCTTGGAGGTTTAAATGAAAGATTTTGTCTACTAACAATATTCTAATGACTACAGTCATCAACTCTCCCTAATACTTACGCTGCCTCTTAAAGGCTTTGTGGTTTCAAAACCAAATGTCACTTGGGAAGTAATTAAAAGAACATGATTAAGAGGTTCAAGAGAATGAAACTCAATACAAAAACACTGAAAAAATGGTGAAAATACATGTACCCTGCAGACTCTCTTAACTACTACTCCGAGATTTTATAAAAGCACATTAAGTCAGATTTTCTACCCTTGAGCAGAATTTATTTGGCACTTATGTTTCATCATTTTGTGGTTTGGTTTTTTTTTAAATCATTTATTTCTTCCTTGTTTGATTACCTGCCAAGCAATTTAAACCCCCAGCTTTAAAACAGTTGTCTGGACTAGAATAGGCAAACAAAAGAGAACCTCTGCATTCATTAGTATCACATCTGAACAATACTGAAACAGAAAACCACGCTCTCCAACTCAGTTGCAAATAAAATAGCAGTTTGTAAGGAAAGAATAAATACAGCATTACCAGCCATATCTCGACAGTATTCATGCCTTGCTTACACCCTGATCACCCTGTTTCAAAGGGCACAGGGAGAAAATAACTAGAAACAAATGGCTTTAGTAGTAAACTCCTGATCTGTTTTCCTTGGCAGTGGACAGGCTCTAAATGTTATCAGTGAGGACTAGGTAATGCCGTAAGAGAACAAAAAGACTGAGATAGTTTGGGGAAAAGAGAGAGAGGATCATAGTAGTCTAGAACAAAAAAATGTCAATTATGCTCTCAGCCTTTTTCAGAACAAAAGAATAAATGAAAGAAATGCAAAACTGTTTAAAAGTGAGCCTTAAATACAGTACATGGCAAATAAAGCTCATAGAGTTCAAAGCTTAGAGATCAAATGCAATTAAATACTTCTAGGAACAGAAAGGCTAATTTCTTGTAATTAAGAGCATATAAAGCATGTGTGCTTCAAAACATGAGCCATTCTGTATCTATTATTTAAATTGATCCATTAGGGTGGCACTCAAGTATCCCTCTAAACCATCTGGTATTAGCTAATGTAGATCACTGCCACAGTTATCACTTTCTTACATGCATGAAAGAACCACAGTGTACCTGTACTTTGCTATAAGCATAAAAGCTCATATAAACCAATCCACTTGAAGCTCTTGTTTTTAGTGTTTGCTTCCATTTTTTAAAAAACATCTGGATGGCCAAAATAAAACACAAATAACTGTCTTGGCAGGTAACATGGGTCAAACCCATTAAGCTTGAACATGGTTTTCTGCAGTACTTAATTAAACTTACGGATATCTAGTTTGTCAATTCCAAATGGATTTGCCTGCAGAAAAGATGCTGGGAATGTTCACAGATACCTGCAAGACCAAAAGTACGTGGCATCGTTATGTACCTAAATGCCATCATGACCAAAGTTGGCTCGTCAACTTTAGAGCCAACAGCCTCATGTATGTACTCCAGTCCTCCGTCCAGCACTTGCCTTCTTGTGGTTATGTTTAACGTAGATCACTTTGACAATCTACCTCATAACAAATGGATGCGTTTCCTCACAATGCAGACAGGCACCAAGCTCTAAAAACAGCCCAGGGGCAGCTGTTTAGAAGTGTCTGATGCTAACTTGCCACCAAAGCCAATGTATTATGGAAGAACAAACCTTTAGATATAGGAGAATTAGCGAGGAAGGGGAAGACACTGTGGAGATCTTTTGAAGACTAAGCTGTCAAATTTACTTTACAGATGTCTAAGTGGATTGGGGGGATCTGGCCGTTAGGAGTATGCGCTAAGGAGCTAGCCTAGACTACACACAGCTCTCTATTCCCAAATTCATTGGTGTAACATTTTGTACCATAGATAAGCCTTGATAACCATTTGGTTGAATTCAAGTGCTCCTCACAGCTGCCTGTAGCAAAATAATTTGGAGTACCCTATTACATACATGTATGTCCTGAAACTGTATGGAAGAGCGGACTACTTGGTTAACTATTCCCCAGAAAGTGCAAGAACACCATACTCTTGCACCTCACAAAATCAGGGACTTCCCAGCTCTGATGGAAGACTGTTCTTTGGCAAAAAAAAAAAAAATCAAAATGTGATAAACACACTGATTTATGGTTTTGAGTTGAACGAGAATGTGGATGTGGTTTATGAAGGGAACGTGGCTGCATGTAGAGGAGACACCCTTAATACCAAACTAGTTTGAAGGTTTTCACATGGAGAAACATGCCCAATACTTGCAGTTTGGAACAAAGGTAGGATGAAATTTAAAACAGTGAGAAGAGTCCTACTTCCTACAGCAGAGACAACCCTAAGGTGGTTAACCCACAGTCAAGCAGCAAGCATTTGGCACATGCAGAAAGAGCAAATGTTCTCCCAAGCCTTAGATCAAGGCACTCATCACAAGCTCATCCCTCCTCTCCAAACTTTTGGCACTTGCTGCATTCTCAGAAACCTGCAAACAGAAGTATATGCTTTCTTCTGACACAAGAATTGATTATATACTACCTTATGCTAGAAAAAGTGTCGTGTTAACTAATAGCAATGAATAAAATAGGTATCCCTTCCACAAAGTAGTTTTAATCTCATTACAATATCTGGCTCAAGTAAAATGTATAACCCTCCTCTCTGATAAAAACAGCATGCATTTTGAGCAACTAGAAGGGAGGGGAGAGACAGGTATGTCTCATTTTCCATATTCTCTCTATAACCATGATAACCTCTCTTCACTGACTTAAAAAAAAAAAGTAGCACAGCCCTAAAACATAGCAACAAGTAAACAACACATTCAAGAAAAAAGAGAATAGCCATTACTCACTCTCTCTCCAGTATCAATTTTACCATGAATTACAGCAAGAACTAACTTACTTTCAGTATGAGCTTAAGCATTATTACACCACAAAAACATAATTGAGCTTTACCTCAGAGCTGCAGCTAGTCATCCTTCCAGTTTCATTCACTACAGGCAAATGTCTCACATAGCTTACACAGTCGAGTGAGAGCTAGCTACAATCAAAAACTCTGAAACACGAAGCACAAAGCTCTGTTTTATTCATGGTACTTTTGTTTGCCAATTAATTTGAAAGCAATTCTTACAGTGGGAAGAGTAGCTTGGCTTGGTTAAGCTGCTGTCTTATACTACACAATAAGAGGATGGCAGCAAAACCCTTATGTAAAATAAAAAGAAAAGCATGAAAACAATAACAGTTTGCAAAGCATCAAGGTCTTTGGTGGCATTGTAACCTCACAATGTATCCACTGGTGTAACTTTATCGGCTCTGCAGGGATGATGTCATCTTCTCCAACAGCTTGTCAGTGAAATAAGAAACAGGTCCCTTCCACATGTAAGAAGGACCAAACCTTTTGTTTGGTTTTCAGTGCTCAAACCCTCCCCTGGTGATAAACTAGCCCTGCTCTATTTAAAAGGGGAAAAAAAAAAAAAAAGGACTGAGTACTGGGGAGACATTCAAAAGGCAGCCTGTGAAAGAGGAAAGAGTTTTGAAATTCTCTGCAGGCACTTTACTGTTGTAGTTGGTTGGTGCATGGCCATGGCAACCCTGGGTGCCCCAGGGCATCCCTGTGGCCATGGAGACCCACGCTTCTCCTGCCTCCGGTCCTTCTGGCTGAGCTTTCACTTCCCAGAGCAAAAAATAACTTAGAAAAAGAAAGGCAAGAGGCAACATTGAAGCCCATCCTGGCAGTGGTCCAAACAAAAAAACCCAAACAAAACACAAGCCAACAACAAAGATCCATAGATTGGAAAACTGCTGACAACCTAAGTAAGTAGGAAGTTTCTGATGATCCAAAAGCCATTGTGAATCCCAATTAAAAAGAAAACAACAGCTATGGTTGTTCAGCTTGGCCAGGCAAGGAATAGCTGACTCAATCATCCTAAAACAGGAGAGGAATGCACCTTTTTGTCACGCATGAAGAAGGTTCAAAGTAAGAAATTAAAAATATACTTCTCCCCTTCACCAAAAAAAAAGAGAAAAAAGTATCAGAAAACATTTTCTCTGAGCATTAACTCAGTGCAAAGAGCAACTATGCATACGAGAAGACATTCCTACTCTTTCTTCCTTTTTAAAAAATGATGCTTTAACTTCTACAACAACAGTATTTCAGGTTGTGGTTTTAATGTCCTTTTTTTTCTGAAGCATTTAGTTGCTCTTTGCTGGTAGAGCAAATATACTGATAGCTTTTACATTTACATACATGCTTCAAACAGTTTTCAGGTTATTTGGGTTTAGACAGAAAAATAAGCCCCAGATGTTTCACTGAGAAGATTTTCCACCAGGAAATTCATGGCCCTTCCAGATGTCTCAGATATCTAATAGTCCAAACGTATTCTTCCCACACGACAGCCATGAATATTTTCTTTCCAAAAAGTTGCTTATGGGATTAATATAAATGTATTCGTAGGTGCAGACTGCACCATATAGATTTATGATCATTAACAGAGTGAGCAGCAATTAGGTTTTCCTAATCCTTGCATCTTAGAAGTATTCTGCACGTTCTCTATCCTTGCGTGGCGTACTAAGGCATGCAAAATTTGACAGACTGAATATAATTTAAAAAGACACACTCTCTATTTGCAATTACATGAAGTACTTCAAAATTACGTCTTGTTTCTATTTCTACAAGCCTTGTAAATTACTATTTTGAGTAGACAGCCTTGCTGTAGCTTTTACGGTGTGAACATCTATAAAATAGCTTTAAAGTAATAAGATGCATAACCCCTGATGGTCATGATTTTTCAGTAGCCAGTGTGTCATGCAT
Organism: Aegotheles bennettii; assembly: GCA_013398125.1. Classification (NCBI taxonomy): domain Eukaryota; kingdom Metazoa; phylum Chordata; class Aves; order Caprimulgiformes; family Aegothelidae; genus Aegotheles; species Aegotheles bennettii. Next base: position 26,385 of record VZRW01013800.1, on the reverse strand, counting down.
CTCTCTGCTTTTCCTCATCAACTTTCCAATGTCTTGTAGGCAATAACTGCTGCCTCTTTCTCCTCACTATCACAGGGACTAACTGACTTTGCTAAGGTTGTCTCCGTACCGCAGTTATCAGCCATCTTCTTTCTCAAATTGTTTAGTGTGTTAACACGATCCAGTTAAGCTATCAGCAAGCGTTCCTGACATTCAGGCCTGAGAGCTCCTACTTCTATTTCAGACCTGAGGAAAGGTTCACATAATCATCTAAGAAAAGAACACTACTTCTCTTTGCAGCTTTGTCTTTTACTTGTTTTACCTCGGAGAGCAGCACAAGAATTCTAAGCAAGCAACACTGGGAAGAAAAATTAGTATCACATGCTTTTTCTTAAATAGGAAATACGTCAGCTGCCATCACAGGCAGCACTACACAAAACTCTGTTTGCAGGTTTATTTAACATACTCTCATCTGGTTATTCTGATGGCAACATCTCCCATCCCTCAGAGATACACAGGCACAATTCCCAAAGATGATACTGGAACTCCACATAGCCACCCGTAGAGACAGACAGATTCTGTGCACGCAGATTTCTCAGGTTGCCAAAAAAATACATTGTGAAAGATGAAGGTCCTGATTTGTAGGGAGCAAACAAAAAAGTGTTTTCCCTCATTGGAATGAGAGTTTGATCTTATCATAATCACGGCTATACATTGACTTCTCATTCTCACCATAAGCTCAGCTCTCCCACAAAGCAGCACACAGTCATCTTCAGTACCTCCTGCATCTCAGAGCAAAGTAGAAAGCTAGAGCAATCTAGCTTACAAGGATTTGCTGAGAGTATATAATTTTGTTTAGCTCTGAAGGCAGTTTGTTCTTGTCTCAATTTGCTGCTTTCCCTAAACATATTCAGAGAAGGTAATCCTTAACACAATGATAACTTTTATTTTTTAATGGACTCATTGTAGGAAGTCATATCTTGAGCTGTACTAGCAAAACAAATAAACATCTTGATTTTATGTTTATTGGGGCACAAAACACTTTTAGTACAAGAATTCAATCTATGACATTTCTCTTTTACTCCCTCCTCCTCCGGTTAGACATAATGTTTACAATATGAAATTGCACTATGTTTATAATATGAAATTGTACTGATGAGTACTGGATGAGAAACTGAAGCCCTAACAGGCACCAATAGAAAAGTTAATACGCACAATTCATTTTGTCCTGACTGCCCTTCCAGAACTATATGAAAATATTACTAGTGAATAAATATAGTCCTTCTTTAGAAGCAACTTATCAAATATTCAGCCTAGGGGATTGTAAATAGCCAATGGTATAGATCTGCAGTGAGTTTCTACTATACTTTGCAATTGTTATTTTGGTGGTACCCTTGTCCTTTCACTGGAGGGGAACCATGACACTAAGTTCAGCGCTGCGTACAAAAGGCAGCAATGCTGCCAGTGCGTGACAGGCAGAAATCCTGCCAGCAAAGCTTTGCTATTTGAGCTTATGCAGGATCTCTCAACTCCAGCATTAAGCTCCCCCATTAGCTTTGGCAATGCTGGTTTTCCTGTCTGTAGTAGAATAGGGGAGCAAAAGTCCTCCTACAGACAGTGTTTGCAATCTTGGACACCACAGGCTCTGGATCCTAAGTTTCAGGACTTTGCCTGGTCTGTGCCTGCCTCCTCCTCCTCCCCCTTTGCTACACTCTGTGATCACAGGCCCCCAAAATGCCAGAAAAGCAGAGGTTAGCAGGGCCTGGCACAGACAGTCCCTGTCCCAAAAGCAGCTTTCACACCTCCAGTCTCATCAGAGGCTGCCTGGGCAGAGGCCAGAGTAGCAACTATCTCGGTCTCTGTCAGACGATGATCAAACTGTGAGTGAGAAACGGTCCCAGGCTATAAAGGTGCAGCCAGCCACCCTCCTCCAGAGAGAGGTGGGACAGGGAAGGAGGCAGCCACACGACAAGGGTGTAAGGCCACATCAGGCTAAATCACACCTACATTTTCATTTGGGTGGTTTTTAATTCATTTGAATTTTAGAAGACTGACTTCATTAGCTTGATTTTTGGTTTAAACACCTGATGTGGTCCTCAGTGAACTCCTGTCAATTTTTACAGGAGAGGTGGTCGGAAGCCAGCTGGCAGCACAGCCCATGAGACCTAGGGTTCCTCTGGAGAACTAAAGCACAGAATCATCAAGGTTGGACGAGACCTTCAAGATCATCCAGTCCAACCGCCTACCTACATCACCACTAACTCATATGACCCAGTGCCACATCCACTCCAAGGACAGTGACTCCACCACCTCCCTGGACAACCTATTCCAATACCCAATCACCCTTACGGTGAAAAAAAAAAATGTTCCTAATGTCCAAAGGTGGAAATTCAGAAGAAAATGAGAGTGTATTGCCTTTGGAAGAAGAGCCAGGTGTCTTGGGAGGACTATAAGGATGCTGAAAGGTCATGTAGAGAGAAAATCAGAAGGGCCAAAGCCCAGCTGGAACTTGACTTCTGTAGTCAAAGACAATAAAAAAGGTTTCTGTAAATACATTAGTAGCAAAAGGAGGGTCAAGGAGAGCCTCCAACCCTTGCTGAATGCAGAGGGTAGCATAGTGTCAAGGGATGAGAAAAAGGCTGAGGTACTTAATGCCTTCTTTGCCTCAGTCTTCAACACCAGTGGCAGTTGTGCTCAGGATGCCCAGCTCCCTGAGACAGAAGTTAGGGATGGAGAGCTGAGCAAGGCCCCCATAATTCACGACAAAATGATTAGTGACCTCCTATGCCAACTGGACACCCACAAGTCTATGGGCTAGATGGAATCCACCCCAAAGTAATGAGGGAATTGGCGAAAGAACTTGCTAAGCTGCTTTCAATCATTTACCAGCAGTCCTGGTTAACTGGAGAAGTTCCAACTGACTGGAAACTAGCAAATATAACACCCATCTACAAGAAGGGTGAGAAGGACGATCCGGATAACTACAGGCCTGTCAGCCTGACCAGCATCAGTAGATTAAAGATTTCAGCTGTTGGGCATATGCAGTAACTTTCTTATCCTGACAGTATTGAGATGGTCTAAATGTTAAAGATATTTGTGCACCTTAATGGCCCTGTGAGGTGAGCAGGGTTCCCTGCTAAGCCAAGGCAACCGTCCAAGCGAGGGTGAGAGAAACAGCTCCTGGTCACTTGGTTTGGTGAGACATTGAACAAGAAAACTGAATCCACAAAACAACAACAAAACATACATAGCTTTAGGGCACAGAGTCATGTTGCAGAAAAGGCATATAAGAGCACCTCAGCATATAAATGAAAACATAACACATCAGGGGCCGACCCAGGCATCCCTGCTTTTCTCCTGCTACAGCCGCAGTTGGAATTCAGCATCAGGTGACACAAGTCCCACTTGAGAACAGTGGTATATTTAGCACAAAATATTCAAGAGATTCGTTTCCCCAGTCACAGACCTTTTTGGTGCACTATGATCATCTTCCAAAGAGTGGAATTTAGTCATTCAGTAATTTCCATTCCTGAAGAGTCAGCCCTGATTGCTAAACAACAGCGTCACGATAACAAGCTGACCCTCCTGTGGCTGGAAAAGACATAGTGGTTGCTAAAACCTCAACAGGATGCTAAGCAAAAGGAAGCCATATTTATTACTGTCTATGGTTTAACTTGTGCTGACAGCACTTTTGGTTTACAAACCACTCTGCTGAGTTACCCTTAAACATGTCAAACTTAACATAGCTCTATAATCTTTGGTAACATTTTGCTTGCTTGCAAACCTAAAACAATATAAAAAAAATGCACCAAATTCCATGCAAAGCCTATAGCAGTTCCTGGCTGACTGTTACACAAACCTAAAGATGACATGTGACAAAACAGCTATTCCAGTAGCAAGTAGGGTGTATTTTTCTTTTGCAGGAAAGAGAAAAAGCAGAAGACCTATCAAGTTCTGAAGACAAATACAAACTAGAAGCTGTTTAGTCTTATATTACAAAGACTGAATGATCTGACAGCATGATCAAAGCATGCTAACAAAGGGGTAACAGACAACAGAAGTACACAATCACAAGAAAAAGCAGGATAAAGGATGCATATCAGCTGTGCTCAAAAGGCACTGAGTGGCCATTCAATAATCAGTTAATATCTACAACATGTTCCAAAGTAACTGGGGTTTGGATAATAAAACATTTACTGTAATTTACACAAGCATAGTGTTACCACAGAAACTTACTACTTAAGCCGTTGCTTCACCATAAAGAGCTCTTGAAAGAATAACATTCAAGAGTCCAGCTTAGCTGCACATTAAGACTGTTCCTCATGGCCCACTAGCCCACTTCATTCGCTTCAGAAAACTTAAACTTTCAAGAAGAACGCCTCCTCTGACCCATGTCTAGAAAACCTCAGTGGCAATAGCTAAGCAACTAGGAAAATGGCTTCCAAGTACCCACCATCCATTACCATGCTATGAAGACACACAGAAAAATACCAAAATTATTTGTTGTAAGGACTGGTCTGGAGTCAATGCATTAGCCAGCACTGCATCATCAAGAGCATGGAGAAAATATCCTCACCTCTAACAACCACCCCATTGCAATCTGGTAAAACAGACTAAAATAAAATTAAATTAAATATGTAAGGTGTTCTCAATGCAAATATATCAAGAGAGTCTCTCACTACACATGCCAACATGGTGTGTTTCTCTAACAACAAGTATTTTTGCAAGTAAATCTCTTCCCATCATTCATTTTCCATAGTGTCTCCCAAAACCTGATGATAGATCAAAAAAACCTTGTTCCCAAATCAAATATTATGATTAATGTGATATTTTTACTTAGGGTCCCATTTACATGTTCCTTCTTCACTTTTTTTCCAATTACTTGAATTGCTATAGCAAAAATGCATATTGTTTTCTCATACCAAGTTCCTACTCATTAATAAGATTCCAAATATCACTAGCTTTCTAATAGGAAACACAACAGTTAAATGGGTCCTAATGACCTAATGACCCATCCTATGACCACGAGCCAGCAATGTGCCCTTGTGGCCAAGAAGGCCAATGGCATCCTGGGGTGCATTAGAAGGGGGGTGGTTAGTAGGTCAAGAGAGGTTCTCCTCCCCCTCTATTCTGCCTTGGTGAGGCCACATCTGGAGTATTGTGTCCAGTTCTGGGCCCCACAGTTCAAGAAGGACAGGGAACTGCTTGAAAGAGTCCAGAGCAGAGCCACAAAGATGATGAAGGGAGTGGAACATCTCCCTTATGAGGAAAGGCTGAGGGAGCTGGGGCTCTTTAGCTTGGAGAAAAGGAGACTGAGGGGTGACCTCATCNAACTTTTTCACTGTGAGAGTGACAGAGCACTGGAACAGGCTGCCCAGAGAGGTTGTGGAGTCTCCTTGGCTGGAGACATTCAAACCCCGCCTGGATGCGTTCCTGTGTGATGTACTCTAGGTGACCCTGCTCTGGCAGGGGGGGTGGACTAGATGATCTTTCGAGGTCCCTTCCAACCCCTAGGATTCTGTGATTCTGTGATTCTAAGCCCATTAAAAAAAGCACATCCTAAAGGCAAGTCCCATAGAGTCACCGTCCCTGGAGGTATTCAAAAAACATTTGAATGTGGCCCTTGGGGACATGGTGTAGTGGTGGACTTGGCAGTCCTGGGTTGCTGGTTGGGCTTGATGATCTTGAAGGTCTTTTCCAACCAGAGTGATACTGTGATTAAAAGCTTCCCTGTGTGAACTATGTAATCCGGCATGCCCAAACTAGGGCGATTGCACCCTGTGTCATACTGTCAAACATCACCACTGTCCTGTACATCGGATTCCTATTTTTAATACAAATGTGGAATGGTCCACTCACATTTAACAGCAACAGCCCTCTCATGAGAGGTGACAAATGGAGATATAGGTCCTTTCAGGCAAAGGACGAGACCAAACGTTCGCAAATCAATTGCTTAAAGAGGTAATGATATCACTATCATGACAAATTCTGTAAAAAACCTTTCGCCCCAGAAACATTTCCAACAAATATTCAACTAACTACTTTCAAATACTTGAGATTTACACTCGAGAAAAAAAGAGTCCATCTAGATACAGCTTTATTGCACTAACTGGGCATTTTTACTACATTGAACTAGTATATTAAAACCATAATTTAAACATGTTTCATCTAAAAAGGCTGTTTTCCCCACAGTAAATTTAGACACTTGTTGCTATGACACTGATGAGACTGAGATGTAAGTATTTTTCCTCCAGACTAATAAAATAGCTAGATAACAATTCATTTGTGAAATGAGTTCTGAAAGTATTCTCAGGGGCTAGCTCAGGTATAACACTTATTTCATGGAAGCTGGAAAGACTTAATTTTCTTCTGTTCTAAGCAATAGACATACTACTTAAACCTTATTTTCACTTACAGAAGCTTGAAGAATTTAAAGACAGCAAAATAATTGCCCTGCCCCGAGATCATAAAATAACAAAGTACAAACCTATTTTCTCCTGGACAAGAACAAAACAAGGTGCTAATAAAAGCTTGCTCATCAGCTTAGTAACTTTCTTTTGCTTCATACAGCTTTAGGAGACTATGCTAAGGGCACAATATAACACCCCAAGGAGAACTGCATAAACAAAACATTAACTCTAAAATCTGCCAGCAGCAACACTGGTATTTAAACTTTATGCCAATTTTGCCTTTAGGAGACATTCCACTGAAGAGCTTCTCCTGGAATCCAGGCACCATTCTCCTCCGCCCACCCACCCGCTCCTGCGCCCGAACTGCTGACAGCCCACGCTCCAAACCCTCTCGTGTTTCTGGGAAGAAGGAATGGCTATTGCCCAAGAGTTAATGAAGGAAAGAGAATATTTATTTTGCATTCCCCATTCCACCATAAATGTCTGTGTGCTTCCAAGGGCAAGGTAGGCTTTGTCTCTATTACAAAGGTTTTGTTTGTTTTCTCCTTTTGCACCAGTGTAATCGCTGTGCCAGTTCTGCCCATCTGCAAATAAGGGCTTCAAAGCTTTAACTCTCCTCAACTTCAAACAGAAGCTCTTCCTTCAGTGACCTCAAAAAATTACAAGTCAGATTTGTGCCACCCAGTGCAAGCATCTCTGCATCCAACAGTGCACGTTTCCCAATGGTAACTAAGGACTATGGGCACGAGTACACAAGTCTGTCAGTATGAGGTTGCAATACACAGCTTAAATGAGCTTCACTACCAGCTTATCTTTTTGTTAGCACTGCAGGTTATGGAAGCACCCTTTTCATAGATGATCCTCCAGAAATTGCTTCTGAGAGTCAAGATACTACAATACTACTATTTCCAGGTTTTAAATAAGCACTTTTCTTGAAAAACTACAGACTCTTTCCAGGCTAGTTTTCTTCCGCTGTTACTTACAGTGGAAGAAAGGAACAGGCCCTGCTGACTTGAGACAGTTATCCCATGTGCAAAATGCCCATCACCATGGATTTATCCATCAAGAGTAATGAAGTAGTTGTTAACAATGGTCAAAATCTGTCTCCTTGAGGAGGCTGACTCACAGTGACCTGCAAACCACCATCTCCTGTAAATAGAGCTTGCATCTCCTGCAACAGTGCGGGCTGCAGTATTTAAAAAAGAGCAAGAGGAAGGGTAGAAAAAATGAGAGGTGGCACAAACATTGCTTTGCTACACAGGCCTTTGCAATTGCCCAAACACCTGGATGTGTTCGTGTAAACATTCTGTGACTGAGGATTTGCACTCACCTCCCTTCTCCATAACAAAACCAAACTGAACACAGTAATTAGCTTCAATAACATCTGATTAAGTAAATAGGTTTTTCTACTTCCATTAATAGCTCATGAAGATGAAGGCTAACATGAGCACCACTCAGGTCATTGCCCAGTGGTGACAGTTCTACAATCAAACCAAAACAGGTTCCACTGCAACAGCAAATAGGCGAGTCAAATTCCCTGGTAGGACAGGCACAAGGTTACACAAGCATGCTGCTACAGGCTATGGTAAGAACAGTAATGCCAAATCACCCATATACTTCCCCAAGCAGCTAATCACAGTTTCTTGCAACAAATCCTATAAATATGTAACAGAGATACCTGAAAATAAGCAGGGGTTTCAGTTTGCTCTAACAGATTCTCCTGCAAAATGTCTTTACATAACACCTATTCTCGAAGTTGACAATGCAGTCACAAAACTGACAAAGTACAGTCTACAAGAGACATTAAATTTGGCTAACACACTTCTCATAATTGTATTCTTGTTTCTTGACCAGGAAAGCTTTATAGACCTTCCTCCTTTTTTTCCTTCTCTTATACAACCTCCCCAACACCATCAGCCTTAGGCTCTCTTGGGAATCTGCCTTCAGAAATAACTCAAACCATAGAAATTATTAGTAGCCACATAAAAACAGCATGAGATCAGTCACTTCTATTTTAAACTGTCAAGCAGCCAGCTGGTTAAAAAGTAACACACAGGCATGACTTCAACTTCAATATTAACCTCCCGTGACTCACCTACAGAACACACTTCAGTCTTGACTTACTTAGAAGAAATGGACAAATAACTAGCATGAGAAAACAAAGGTAGGTATAACATTGCTTTGATTGCATCTATACAAAGAAGAGGAGGCTCAGGGGAGACCTTATCACTCTCTACAACTACCTGAAAGGAGGTTGGAGCGAGGGGGTGGCCGGTCTCTTCTCCCAAGTGACGAGCAATGGCACAAGAGGGAATGGCCTCAAGTTGCACCAGGACAAGTTCAAGCTTGATATTAGGAAATTTTTTTTATGGAAAGGGTGGTCAGGCATTAGAACAGGCTGCCCAGGGAAGTGGTAGAATCCCTGGAGGTGTTTAAAAAATGTCTGGATGTGGCCCTTGGGGACATGGTTTAGTGGTGGACTTGGCAGTCCTGGGTTGATGGTTGGACTCGATGATCTTGAAGGTCTTTTCCAACCAAAGCAATTCTATGATACTACATATACACACAGTGGTCCAGGAAAGTAATATTTTTACAGTAGTTGCATATAGTTTATTTTCCCTTCCCCGATTTTAACATCTAAACAGAGAGACTGAGTACTTGGCAGCCTGCAACCCATTCCAGTTCCTTAAGAAGAATTCACTGAGGAAAAAGGTTTTTTGCCATTTGAATACTTCTTAAAACTATATTTAAATTGGTGTTTAATTATCTCAGAGATTTAGATTATTGTTTTTATTTCAAGAAATCTAATTTGGTGAATGAAGAACATGAGAGCGTATTTTTAATCAATCTCCCTTGAAACTTCTTAAAATAACATTAGCTGATGACTACTTGTGAGATAACAAGCTCTTCTCCCCTCATCAGCTGCATATATCTTTCGGAAGTATGTGCTGGAACATCAGTGAAAAATCATAACAACAGAAAAGAAGTAAATATAGCTCAACTTACACTTCACTGAAAAATATTTCTAATCTCCTTTTTGTCACTCAAATCACACCTAGCTGTAATGATTTCCAAATGTTACGGTCTATTACCAGTGGCTTTCCCACAGAAGCAACATCAATCTAAAGAATGGTTTTAAGGCAAGAACATTCATTCAGCAGCTTACCAGAACTATCGAGGAATTTAATGCCGTAGGTCACTTATTTGGGGTGTAACCATACTAGCCAAGTCCATCAAGTTAAGGCAGCATTCTGCCTATTGACTTTGTCAACTTTTCACTATGTCACGTTACCAACAAACTACCAGAGCAGAGAGCAACTGACAGCATACAGCACATCTGAGTAAAGCTTATTTTTAGCCTGCAATTCACTCAGCACACTTCCAATGGCCAGGACTAAAGCCCAAGACAACCACGTTGCTGTATATAGGCCAACACAATTACATGTAGAAACATGTTGAGAGAATGTGATTGTAAGCTGGAGTGGAGGTTGGGAGGAGCAGCACTAGACAAGACAGTTGCTCTGTGCTAGTGGATGTCTTTATTGGCAGAGCCTGTGCTCGCATCTTGCCCACCCTGATTAATAGCCCACAGAGGAAAACATTAAAACACAGTTTTACTCCAATTTCTTTCAATATGATTTAGCACTCATGAAAGATGGACAACATTTAGGCAACCTTGAAAATCAGTATCCTTTTACCTCCACTGGCAGCTGTACAGATGACTTAGCTTTGTTAACACTAAAGTTGCCCACTTTTATCCTGCCTTGAGAACACTGCCAGTGAGCAGACAACTGAAGTCCTCACCCTGCGTGCTCCTGAACTTCTGTGCTGAAGTAGCAGTTACAGGACCTGTGCTGAAACAGCATTTACAAGGATGCTTTTAAATACCTGTCTTTCCTAGCAATGATGTATAAAATAAATTAAACGTATTTTAACATTTCTTTTCTTCAAGCCAGTAGTTTCATACACTCAAGAAATATCTCTTAATTAAAAATGTTAAGCTCTTGCTGTTCTTTTAATCTTCAGGAGTCACGTTTTCAGGCTTTCCCCCTGCCAACTATACAGCCTTTTGGGTTTTGGTGGGTTTTCTTTTTGTTTTGGTTTGGGTTTTTTTGTTTGTTTGTTTTATATGAGAAAAACCTAAGCTTGCTGTGTAACAGACAGCTTCAGACTTGGGACCTATAGGACCTAATGTTTTGAGACTAACAAAACAAAATTACACCACAATGTGATCACTTACCCTCTAAGACATATCTAAATGACCTATTAAATAGTACTGACTTTCATACACTTTTACACACATTCATAATTAGCTGAATACTAATCGATGATGTGAGCATGAGTAAGGCTGTGTTTCATCACCAGTTTCACAGGAACTTTAATCTTTTTTGACCCAGCTTCTGAAAACTAGGCTAAACAGTATTCTCTTCACCATCTTTGTACAGATGAACATTAGGAGGCGTTTCCTTCTAAAACAGACCCCTTGACAAGAGAAAGACTATATAAGGAACATGTACATGTTTCTGAAGACTTTAAAGCTCAACACACATATAAAATCAGGCACATCTAATTAGCAAAGAAAGAGTATCTACATCTTCAGGTAATTCTGTCCATTTCCAAATTTCAGCCTTACTGCAGGGTATCGTTTCTCCAAAGGGCAAATTTTTGAGTGCTGATTGCTTCTCTTCATCAAGTCAAATAAAAACACCAGGAAAACTGAGCTCTGAAAATCTAAATAACAAAGTTCAGAAATGCAGAGGTATGAGCATACCTCAGGGCTTACCAGGAATTCACATTCATACTGTAGTAGTTTTTTTCCTCCACGTTTCAAAACCAAGGAAAAAAGTCCATAGAGACAAAAGGAAACCTAAAAGCATAATTCAGTAGCATCTGAATGGAAAAACACTGTCCAAGTCTCAGAAACTGTACTTTTCTACCGTCTGAAAGGTCGGTATTTTCTTCCACCACCTCCCCCTCAACATTCAGCTTCATCAAAAAAATGGCTCATTTTCCTTCTTAAGCCAGAATTCAGACTACAAGACGCTTCTTACCTACAGCAACATGCACATGTAAGGCAGAGTAACACAGTAAAACCATCATACAGTAGCTGAAACAATACTGCTGACAAATTATCATCTTTTTAATTAGCTTTAAGAAAAAGCAACAATTGAACTCGGCATCTAAACAAGAATAAGTTAGCACCTGCAAGGCAATTATAACAAATTCAAATGCACTACTTCCAATAATTCAAGCTCACTTCTGCTCAAAAATGTGAATAGAGTATTTCAGTTGGAAAGGACCTACAATGACCATCTAGTTCAACTGCCTGAACATTTCAGGGCTGACCAAATGTTAAACCATTTTATTAAGAGCATTGTCCAAGTGCCTCTTAAACACTGACAGGGGTGGAGTCATTGACCACCTCTCTAAGAAGCCCGTTCCAGTGTTTGACCACCCTCACAGTAAAGAGATGCTTCCTAATGTCCAGCCTAAACCTCCCCTGGCGCAGCTTTGAACCATTCCCACGCATCCTGTCACTGGATACCAGGAAGGAGAGATCAGCACCTCCCTCTCTACTTTCCCAATGTGGAAAGAGGACATAAACAAGCAAGCTTAATGAAGAGTATTACAATATAAAATGAAGGGTGCGTAAAACAGGAAGGGAACACTTGGGTTACAGGCAAACAAAACAGTGGATACTAAATGCAGAAGCATTGCACTTCTTTCTGCCTTGTACAGCCACGAGACAAAAATGTCTCATGTATTATAACCAAAACAGAACAAAAAACTCACAGTGAATGAGAGTCCTTCAACTGTGACCAAAAATGAGCATTGCAAGACATTAATCATTTAGAATACTAACACAGGTTAAATCAGTCATGTCTATCTGAAACAAAATACCATGTTTTACTTATACCTTGCTTTCCCACTTGTGAATAGAGCCTGCATGCTGTACTTGTGGTCGCTGGAGAGTTACAGGCCTTCTCGATTTGCAAGAGCAGCTTGACCTAACTCGTAGCATGATACAGAGTACTTGAAAGAATGATAAAAACAAGGAAGAAACACGTGTAGAGACTGAGAAGCACAAATAGTGTCATTTGCCCTAGCAGTACCTTTTCTTCCTCAGGCACCCAGTTTTTTTAAAAAAATGCACATTTTCCAAGCACTTTACATTTTCCTCTAAAGTCACCCAAAGGAAGGAGTTGGGACAAAATCTGCCTCATGAGGGCAACTTTTGAAATTCATAAGGCACTAGGCCTTAGGACCAACACGCTTTCATTACCAGACACAGGTAAGCCTGTAACTCACCTCCTTTCCTTGGCAATCACCACTATCAGACTTCTCAGACCTTGCACCCTTTTGCAAGTGACCAAGTTTAAAAAAAATAAATAAATCACACACACAAAACCACTAAGAAGTTTTCACAAATCCACTTAATTTGGATAGGCAATGGTCAGCCACAAAGGTCCTTTCTTTTAAGGGTCACAGGAAATGGCACCATTTTCTTTCCCCCCCCTTGTTCCTTATTCCCTCCTCTCCAGCTGCTCATCACCTTTAATTGCTGAGGCCCTGCAGGATTGCTACACCTCTCAGGTACAAAGCATAAAGCTCAATAGGCATCCTTAATTCTCTGCCTGGCAAACCTAGGAGGGTGTCCCCCCAGCAGAGACACCAAGACCTCCCGTAAGGAGGGCAGAGGACACCAGATTTTTGCAAGCAAACTCTCTCACAAAGCTGGAGATGAAGGGGATAAAAAACCCTTTGTGTGTGGAGCTAAAGGTCACGCTCCAGCGACAGCTGCTGCAGTCTGGTAGTGAACAGAGGGTAGATATGTAGCTCTTTCGATTTCTCCGTTTCCCGTAAAATGCCAAGTGTTTCCGAGTACTAGAAGTCTATGACCCCACAGCTAGAACGGGGTCATCACTGGTGCTTTAGACAAAATTCAGAACTTCTGTTCCACCCTGGCAAAAACCAGGCACAAGTCCCTGTTTGGCATTTCACTAGTGCAGATGAGATTCCTGTTGGTGTCCTGACTGCACACCCTGCTATTATGCTCTTTCCTTGCAAACCTTACTGTAAAATAGCATAGTAGTAATGAACTAAGAAAACAGACAGGATGTGCTTTTTCAGCCAGCCTTACCTTGCATATGATCCTTGGATGAGCAACCTAGCTGGCACAGCTATAAGAGCCACAGCTGCCTCCCCTGCCAACCCCCAAATCACACCAGGTGGTTCACAACAAACATGCCGAGCAGCCCCACCAGACAGGGCACAAGAACTTCATCTTCTCCTTGCTGATAACAGAGCCATCAGAAAAACCTAGACACAAATTTCCCAGGCAGCTCACCAGCAGCTATTTTACCTCTGAAGCCATTACATGTGGCTGCAATTGTATATTTACAACTCCAAAGAAAATACGTATTTTTCTCAACTTCACTTACAAAAGCTGAAGGGCTCATTAGTAAATCTGAAGCAACTAGCTTCAAAGAACAGCACTGAGATGTCTCATATTTTTATTTTTTAATCAATATCAATGTTACTTACAATTATCTTTTTAACTGGCATAGTCTGTATTTTCTAAAAGCAGAAGATAGCACAGAAATCAAGATGAAGGCATAACTTTCTTTCCTAAATAGAGAAGTAGAAGCTATCTGTAAGTACATTTTATTCCAGTATAATCATGTGTGCTATATACAAGAGGAAATTTGTATTGCTTTATCTGTATCAATAGAGTTAAAGCAATACAACTGGTTTATCTACAGAAAGCACAAGACACAGCTTACTATTTTTCTGGCTGACGACCATAAAGCTTCAAACCATACACACCCCTCCACTACTGCACGTAATCACACGTACCTGACTTGACTTTATCTTACAACTTTTTTATTTATATAGCTTTTTCTCATCTTCCTGATATCAAGAGTTTAGCTGTTAGTAAACACAAAGCAACACTGTCCAGGTCTCATTTTTCCAAGTATATATACTTTGCCTTAAAAACCACTCTAGAACTACAACTAAAAGGAGATGAAGCTGCTTTTCCAGTCACCCCACTCTCTGTTAGTCAGCCTACTGAGCATTACCACGTAAAGTGATGACTGATATGACCAAAAGATTAATAATAATAACGTATTGCCCTTGTTTAGCAATAGTGACTGGGCATCCAGGATCAATATTAGCAGTTTTCCAGGACTTTGTAATTCAAATAAATGTCCTGCTCACAAAACGGGTAGAGGGTTAGTTTAGAAGTATGACTACTAAAGTCAACTAGTCATACTGAAAGTAAAGGAAAAAGGCTATACTTTTTTCCTTTTTTTATTTTTTTTTTTTAAAAGCATTCTTAAAATGCTGGGAATGACAGAATTACTTCTTTGTAAATGTTTGGAATTGGAAACTGCAATGCAATTTTAATATATATGTGTAAAGCTGATGACATGTAGAAAGTGAACTTTCAAGTCTCACTCGCCTTTACTTCAATAGTTTCATATGCCAGATGGTTGCAGAGGTTTCTAGGTAGCTGGGCCTACTAGAGAGCTCACTGCTACGTTTGTCCCAACTTGTTCCTCTGCTACAAATACGTAACAACATTCCTTGATGTCTTATTAGTAATGGTAATACCATATAAAGTTAGTATTAATATAATGCAATCCAGGTGGTGTGGAAAGTGATGACAGAGGTGTAGTAGCTGGCACTGTTTCCCCTGAGCTGGTAATTAAGTACTATCCTAGCACATGGGTACAGTCTACTGGAGCACTGTTTACCAAGGAAGGTGGCAAGATCACTCCAGCCCAGACCACTCGGGGTCACCAAAAAATTCACGGCACTTTTTGAAAGAGTTGAGGTACCAACATGTCCTGGCTGAATTTCAGTCAGGGAAGTGGGCTGTAAAACCAGGTGGTGTTGTCCTAGGTGATAATGTGATGGCTGGTCCACTCACAGCCCAGCCGCCTTGCATACAGTTGCACAAGGACTGTAATACTCATCATCACAGCCCAGTGAGGGAGAGAAGACAGAAAGAAAAGGGACTCTCATTTAGACCCTAATTACTTGTGAGGTAGGGCAGCTGTGCAAGCATCAGAAAGAGAAAACTCTTCCTGAACTTTTGTTCTTATTTGGGACAACACGGGAAGAAGAGGCGATTGCAACACGCGAGGTCCCACGCGTTTCTCTGACCATTCCTCTACCAACACAGACACAAGCTGAAATTGTCTTAGTATCTTGCTAAACGAAGCTGTCAGCAATCCTCATACAGCACTTCTGGCAGAGGTTGGAAGAAAGGAGGTACCTACAACCGGTTTTGAAAGAAAACATTGAAATTTGTAACTGCGAGTACAAGACTTGGAAGTCTAACTGCCTCCTATTCACCTCCTTTGTTTGATTAAAAACCTCCAGTAAATGCATGCTGATGTGACTTTTCAAATGCTGCATCTGACCAATCCATGATTTCAAAATTGAACAGTACCCTGAGAACTACCTGGTGACATCAGGCTTGCTCCCATCATTCTCGACACTGAGCTCTACAAAGACTCTCGAGTTCTGAGCAGCCAGACTGAGAGACTTGGAAGAGGAAAGTGCCAAATTCAGGAATTAGACCCCCGGGATGGGTCTGCTCCCCTGCTTTTACTATATGGCTTTTAAACCTAGATCAAACAACTGAACTGAACTATAACTTGTCAGAAGAACCTTGCAAGAACTTCAACAATCTCTTATGTTAAACTGCTGGAGATAAAGCTCAGCAGTTGACAAGTCACTTCGTATCTGCTGTGCAGGTACCTCTGCTCCTTTGAAGGCTCACATCGCAGAAGACAATTAACTGCGGGAGACTGGGCAGCTTTCCACAGTTGTGCTTTTGGGTGGGTGTTTATACCCCCCCAGAAGACAGAGTGTGTTTCACACAGGACTCTGATACAGCTCGTGCTTTCGAGCCAAAAGACACAGCTGGATCCTACCCCGTTCGCCCTGGTAAACACTTCCCTAGAAAATTCAAGCACGCATGACCACTACAGGGTCAATCTCTTGAAGCAGGGATTTTGTCAACCCCAGAAATACTTGGCTATATCTAGGAAACTTTGGAAATTTGTTGGAAATAACTGTTCTGTTAAATCTCCTGGTATCTTTAAGAATGAGAAATGGCTGATGTTCACCTGCCTTCGGGAGCACATGAGAGACCTAGACTTCTTGACAGCCCTTGACTAAAATACTCATCAATCACACCATCCCTATCCTCAACAGTGATCCTTGCAGAAGATATCAGCTAGTTTCTCCTGCCTGTGGGTTCATTTTTCCAGGGACAATGATATTCCACTTTCTATCTTCTTCAGCTTCCATGAAGAGCATAACAACCAACACCAAAATGCTCTCTTCAGAGAACAGCTGCTCTATTTACCCTTACCTCCATCAGGTTCAGGTTCCAAACCATCCTCTCTTCTTTTGCTTCTACCTAGCCTTTGTATGCCAAGGCATTTCTTAATGCCACTGTGCTTCAAGAAAACCCAGGGAAAAGGAGCCAGTTGGTTGAAATTGATGCCAGGATATAGCCTGGCAGTGAGCTGAATGCCAATTCTGAGCTCCATGCCAGGACACAACCCATGGAACAGCCCCTGCTATCAGTTTACATCACACCATGCCCCAGAGTCATTCCTGGCTTTAATTGAGGGTTAAATCACAGCAGCTGAAGATGGAAATCTGGATGGTTTCTTTATGAATGAATCCCTCTAATGCTCATTGGATTTATTTGCTTATACCACTATTTTTTTGAATGACACTGTTCCTAATTACAAATTCTTGGAAGAGATTTAAACACAGAAGTTGCCTTCAGTTTTCTCAGAGGGAACAGGAGGTCAAAACAACTATCTCTATAGCAGCCTATCTCCCCTTTCCACTATGAACGCCCATACATCATATGCACTATGAGACTTTTTTTTGGCTTTCCATTATTACAAGAAGTATTTAAATTACATTTTCTTGATAAATTAGACAGTGTGATTTCCTATATTATCATAAACACGTATTATTTACAGAGCTTCCCCAACACTGAACAATACTGGGGGATGTGAAAACAGAATATGGCAACACATTCAGCATGCTGTAATTACGTGAATAAGTCATAACGAAGATGATCTCTAAAAAAAGCACACCACTTGACATTGGCCATGTATATATATCTACTCTCCTCAACGACCCTGTGTCAGCAAGTCCTAAGTATCAAGTAACTCAAAGCAATTCAAAACCAACAAACCCAAAGTACCAAATTAGATTCAAAGCGCATTATTGGCACTGGGCCTGAGCCACAAATTCAGATCCAGTTCTGAATTTTCCCAGGGTTCACAGAAATGCGCAACAGGGACATCTGAATTCAGAATCCAGACTAGATCCAGTTCTTGTTCATACAATAGACAGTAAGAAAGACCTAAAATCCTCGGAAACAAAGCAGTAAAGAGCCAAATCCAAAATGGCACCGTGGGCAGTCAAATCAACATAAGCAACCCACAAAAGCTGTGCAACATGGCTTAGTTTATCAGCAAGAATTTGTAGATGCAACTAAAAATACCATAACTGAATTTGTGGTACTTCAGTGCATCAGCAGCTAAGACGATGTGTCACTATCTAGCACCAAGGCACCTGAAACCATAGAGAATACCCAAGGCAATGCCTGCTGCACACACAGGGCAGAACCGAGTGTAATCCACGGCAAAGTAAGCTGCTTCACCCAGAGATACGGCTGTAGGGAAAGGCGAGTGCACAGAGGGAAGGGCGAGGAAAGGGGGAGGGAGGCAGTTACAATCAGGCACCTAATTCCAAGCAAAAGAAGGACTGCAGACACCTTTCCTCTCAGTTTTCCCTATCAACTGGTTTAGGTGCTCCACCTCATCCAGCTACTTAATGCATTCAGGGCGGTAAAGTCCACCCTAGCCAGTGTTCAGGGAACTCACTTAACTTCACTCCTCCACAAGAATCTAAAATCATTGCCACTCAGAAGACAATTCATGGATCTAGACTTGAACCCAGACTCGAGTATACTTGTAAGTTTAAAAGGAAGAAGTAGTAAAACCAACTTATGAAATCAAGAGTTGTACTTCCAAAGAACTGGACTACAGAAATGCAGCCCTTTGGAGTCAAAGTATAACATTCGTTGGTTACAAAAGAAGCTACTAAGGACATACTATGACACGTCAGAAGGTCAAGATATTTTTCATTTGAGTTTTAAATGGTTTTCTTAAGAATTTTTCGTAATATTTTAACTTAGAATAACTAGCAATATACAAGTTATTTTATTAACTACAAAAACACTGTCATCGATGCAAATTTCAGCCCTGCAATGGGGAAATCTGACACCCACTGAAGTGAGCGGGATTCCTGCTACCAAGAACACTCTTTCAAGTAGTAACCAACCCACAGCAGTGCATCGCCTACACAGAGTGCACAAACCTGCTGGTGAGGTGAAGGCAGCAAGCTGGCACCTCAATATTCATCCAAGTCAAAAGATGATAACTTAAGAACTAGAAAGCCAGCACTGATCATTTGAACTTACAGGCAAAAAGGCCAAGAGCTTAGAAGATTTCAGGAGTGATTTATACATCAGCGTTACTACATATTTGTTATAGAGTCCTACATCTGTTTCAAGCTATTTTGCTCTAGTCACCATCAAGACACTAAATGGACCATTAGCTCACTAGTTTTCAAAGTAATTCATCAACCAAGCTTCAGATATGTCAACCTGAGCTGACACCTGAATTTCAACCTATGCTGTGCTTTGACAGGTGCATTCCTCAGATCACCAAGTTTGTCCTGATCTCTGGGAGAAATGGAGTAAAATCTTTCTTGGTCAACTAATGTGGTGATCTTCAAGAGACGAGGTGACTATGGTCTTGAGGAAAAGCTGCAGAAAAAGCACCTCCATCTCCAAAAAAAGAAAATGGAAAGCTTATCCATGGAAAGCAACACTAACCAGTTGGTTCTACAAAAATCACACAATGATGTAATGCAAAACACAGAAAGGTGGCAGTAACAGCAAGCGTACACGAAGAACTAAGCTTCCAGTATATCTACCAAAGGTAAAAAAGTCTAATCAACCTTTGTTTTTCTTCATTGCAGAAGCTGAGGCCAAGAGACATAATTAAGGACTCTAGAAACAGGCCCTGATTCTGCAAACACAAATGCAACCATGTAAACAGATTTTAATAAGCCTGCCCACATCATTAAAGCAGCAGAACCAAAATGTTTGGAAGAGTCAGAATCTCAGATTAACAAGTCACTGAGCCAAGAATTGCCTTTAGCAGGGTAGCTACCTTTCAATAGCTGGTTTTACAGCACCTCGAGAGACTTATGCCATCTTTCATTCAGAGTCTGTAAGTCCAGTTCCCAAATATTAAACAAACTTCTGAAAAACGCTGCACACTGAAACACAAGACAGGAGTTACAAGTATAGAAATGGCCATGGATTTTAGGTGGCTCCCAAGCCACTCAGCCCTGGGGGTTTGGGTTTTTTTTATAACCCTTTACTAACCCAAAAGTGAGGACAGTATTCAAAGCAAAGTAAAAGCAAAACACAACACAGTGGAGTATTCTTGAAAACAACGTTGAATTAACTGTAAATCCAGATTTAAAACTATCTTTTTATTTACTTCACTAGGTGTTGGAATCCATCCTGCCCTTCTTTTAATTAGCTCTGACTCCAAAAAAAGCCTCCCCTGAAAACAATGGGACCAGTCCCTGAATTGGGGATGACCGAGCACATGAAAACAGAATTGACCCAGCGCACCGAGAGCTTCCAAAGGTTTTGTGAGTTAGGCAGAGCTCTGCTTGCTGGATGCTGTATCCTTGGCAACTATTATGCAAGAAACGATTCTGCAAATGCAAAACTTCTGTCTGCTCCGAGAGCTTTTCTCTGAAATACTTTCATGGGGGTTTGGATATCCTTAAACCTGAGGGCACATACAGCCCTTTGTCATCTTCCTGCAAACTCCCAAGAGCAAAGCATAATACAAGTGATGTTAAGAGAGTATTTTCCTTCCACTTCATCAGAGAGCAAATAAAGAAGTTTTGCAACTTTACTTTGGTTTTTCGCTGGGAAGAAAAAAGGAGTGGGCATTTTTCCTTTTTCCTTCTGTGAACTCTGCAGAACTAATGCGAAGGCAGAAGATAATAATGAAAGGACATTATTATTATGATGATGTCAATCAATGCATCGCTTTGAAAACTGAAAATTCAAGTCTCATGCCTGGGTGCCCGACTTCAAGGGCAGAACTACGGATGCCAGCCTACCGATGAGAAGGAGCACGCAAGAAGAGATGGGCAAGAGCTGGCGAGAGCCGTGGCAGCACCACGCCGCAGCTCCCCGCCAGAGGGACCGGCGGTGCCGATTGTCTCAAGGGCAGCAGCCACGCTGCTGTTTCCACCCGAGCCCCGGCTGGAGCCGCCTCCCGCCCGGTACCGCCCGGTACCGCCGGGACTCGCTGCCCGGGGACAGCCGCGTACGAG
>VZRW01013798.1:52910-74539 GCA_013398125.1 Aegotheles bennettii | reverse complement strand
CCCCTGGACAAAACTCAGTACATAATCTCCTCTCATGCCAGCCAAAGACAGAAAAGCCTGCTGGTTATAAAGCATGCTGTTAATTTTTTGCTTTCCCCCTCCTCTTGCAGGCAAAACAGTTTCAACTTTGGGAATTTTACGTCATTCACCTTATTGCAATTAACACAAATTTTTAATTACCGATTCAG
Source organism: Aegotheles bennettii (assembly GCA_013398125.1). Taxonomy (NCBI): domain Eukaryota; kingdom Metazoa; phylum Chordata; class Aves; order Caprimulgiformes; family Aegothelidae; genus Aegotheles; species Aegotheles bennettii. The sequence goes on along the minus strand of VZRW01013798.1, from coordinate 74,351 downwards.
ATGGGAGGAGAGGGGGGAAGACGACATGAACTTCTCTCCCTTCCTAGCCTCAACTGCCCTTGCTTTCCCTGTGTGCCACGCTCCTCAGTCTGTGGGAAGACAGGCAGCAGAGGCAGCTGGGGTCAGGCAGCTGTTCCTGCCTGCTGTGCCTCCCTTATTCTTTCTCCTCCACACATCTTGTTTTCCCCTGTCCCTCTGAGGACCAGAAGCAGGTCCCCAGCTGTGTCCCCAGTGATGGTCCCCTTCCAGATGTCTCCTCCCACTTCTTGGCTGGCAGTGACTGCTCTTCCCCCAGCACGTGCAGGCCAGGCGGCAGGGGCTGCTCAGGGGCTGGCGGAGGGCACCTCACTGACACCCCCTCGAGGGGCACCTCTACAGCCCCCTCTGCCCAAACCCTCACTGCCAACAAAACCCCAGCAGCCAGGGCTGTTCTAATTTCAGAAATCACACTGTGAATCCATTTCTGAACCAGCAAAATGAGGAAAAGAAAGAGCGAGAGGCCAAAACATGCATTGCCCAGGCATCTCCTCCAGCTACAGCAGCCGACAGCAGGGTGGGTTTTTGCAAGCAACTCGTTCAGTTTTTTTCCAGATGAAGCCTGTTTTAGCCACAAAATCCAGTTGTCCAGGTATGTGTCTGGTTTGGGGGGAGGGAGGGGGTGTTTCAGGCAGGGGGAAAACGCACTGGCAGGGTTTGGGAAGGCGTTGCGACTGCCGGGGTTGGAGCTGGCACAGCCATGCCAGCACGAGTGTGAATTTTCTGCCAGTAGAACTTTCAGGGTAATGCTCCAGAAGTAATAGCTGTAAATATTTATCTTTTATGCTTAAAAACCTAGCTGCACAGAACTGCTAGATGCTGGTGCATGCACTGGAGGGACCGGAGAAGGGGAGGAGAGTCAAGGCTGTGAAGGTTGCTTGCTAAGCTCCTTCTAAGGTAAATTTTCTGCAGCCTGTTAGCAAGAAATCATCCCCTTTAGAGAGAAGCATGCATTGGCGTGTTTTGTTTTCTCAGAGAAGTGTGGAATTTGAAGCCAGGTCCTTTGGCTTATCTGTTGTAAACCATGACTGCTCCTCAGTGCCACACCACTCAGTATTTCCTAGAGAAGGGATTCTGAGAAAAAAGAAAGAGCCCCAGTTCCCTAGAAGCATTAAATTAACACAAGGGATCTGTAAACGAAACAGCAGAGGTCTGAAAGCCTTACCCTTTACTGTTTCCTGCTTTCTTGGAAAAATCTCAGTATTAAAACAGATTGGATTACATTACAGGACTAGTTGCTCCTGAAGAATTTTATTTTGGGTTATAAAACACAATGTTTGCTGTTTTTCTAATTCAATTTGCTTTTGCCTTTGTTATGTCACACTATTACTAAGGTTCCTGTGAGAAAATGCAGGTTATTGCCTGCAAACTACCCCAATTATCATCTGCTCTCACTTTGTGAAGTAATGGTGGGTAGAAACTGTGTAGTAAGTATAATGCTGACCTAAAGAAGTATGTCATAATTTCAAATCCATTTACAGTTTTTGCTTTGAGCATATAAAAAAATTAAATTACAAACTTGTTTCTCCCCCCTCCCAAAAAAACCCCAAAACCAAACCACCCACCTTAAAAGGTTAACGTATCTCTAAATTAAACAAACACGGACCATAACACTACCAGCCCCTTTACATCTCTGAATTATAAAATGTAAAGAAGTGATCTTGCAAACTTTATTTTCAAGGGTTTGTGACTTTGTAGTGAAGTTTTCAGTTATAATAACAACAGCAGCAGCCTCGCATGGGCTCAGAATAATTTCACCACGAAGGGCTGACTGTAACTGCAGCCCAGCTTCTGCAGTCCTGACACAAGGAAGACTCGCTTTTAGTACAGCAGGAACTTTTGCCAGGTGATGGCCACAGAATCAAGCTTCCTGGGTAGGATAAAAATCTAAAGCAATTTTTTATGTTCAAATTTAAATGTTTTAAGTAGGTGAAGTTAAAATTCTTGGCACTCCCAAATGACATCAAAGATTGAGGGAGGAAAAAACCAGAAGATTCTTGGTAGCAATATATTTAGCACCTTTCTTGGAATGTAATTGTTACTGGAAACTTTGGGGGTGTATCCATACGCGTTAACCACTCTTGTACAGTCAAGTCTAGTCTCTGAACACATAAAGTGTATTACACAATATTCTAACTAACTCAAGAGGCCTAATAATAATCATAAAATCATAGCATTCCACAATAATACTAAAGATAAAAGGAATAATTAATTTGCAGCTGGAAAAAAACATGCTGCTGCATATGATACTGCAATAACAATTTCTCTGCATACTGTAGTGATGCTTCTCATATAGCAAGTAATAACAGAGTTAAAAATAAAAAAGTGGCAGCCCTGGGCAAGTAGTTGATTCTGCTGAATTTATATATGTGTGTAAAAATTTGACTTAACAATGTTTTTTTCCAAGTATTCATGGGCTATGTGAAAACCGGGAGGTTGGGGGGACGTTGCAGTGAAACAAGCAATGCAGGTCAGGATCAGATTGTTTTTCCTGTCGTCTTTTAGTAATATTCAGCAGCTTGGTTTAATCTTCCTACTGCCACCTGTGCACTATGCGAACAGTGAAGTTTTAATGAAGAACATTTAATGATACTATAATGCTTGTAATCAGTATTCCTTCTTGAAATGGCACAGCACTGTCAGATTTGAAAAAGAGGGAATTGTGAAAATGAAAATCTATAGCCACTGCCCAGTCTGTGTGCTTGTTCTTGAGTGTTCGTAAGCAGTTTTGTCTAAAGGTAAGAGGACAACAGGACAGTCCATCAAAACCCTCTATACATTCCTCTTGGCAGATTATTTTACCACCACCACTTTCATATTTAGAGAAGACAGGCATCAATCCAAAACCAGACTGTAGAGCCATTTTTAAGATAGATATTAAGAAAATACAAATGACATGAACTACTGAAAATTACATGAGAGCCCTACGGATTTTTAAATTATTTATTCTTGTTCTCTTTTACATACTAATGCAGTTTCTAACACCATGAGCAGAAAACATAGACATCAAAACATACAGTTATTACAATATTAAACAAACACCTAGAGCAGAAACTATTCTACATTTTAAACTGAAACATTGAGATTTTTTCCAAAAAGTTACATACAAAAATTATGGCTCAGACCTGCCTATGATTTGCAGGTGACTTGAAATGACTTGAAAAATAAATAAAGATACTATTCACTCAAATTAATTCCTATTTGAGTATTCAGATCAAATAGCAACAAGGACAGTAGCTCATATCACCTTTAGGATGGTAATTTTTAAAACTCAGCCACAGAATTGTAGCAATTTTGACAGCACAAGGAATATAATTATACTTTATACAGAAGCTTTTCTATTATTGTATCTATTAAGCTATAATAAGGTAAAAAGGCACTTGCTGAAGGAAAAAAATATTTTAATTTTTGTTGTTCCATACACAATATTCCTGCTCAGCTCTCAATACTTTCAGAATTATTTTGTTTTACCTCATCTCCCTTGGAGTACATTTACCACTGACCATCAGATTTTTCTGAGTGTTGCCACTGTCTCAGGACATGAGGGGTGCTCCTTATTTTAACAACTAAGCCTCAACTACATAAAAAAAGCACGTAAAACATTAGTGGACTAAAAAATATTCTAGACTGTCACAACCAATAAATATCCATGTCTGAATGTTTTCAAAGGAAGTTAATGTTAAATCTAGGTACTCTGTTTGAATCACAAACATACCCAGTACAGTGCAATTCAAGTAGAAAGGAAACAGTCCAAATTCTTCCCTCTCTTCTACAACGTAATGCCTACCAAGTTCCGGGAGACTTCAGATTTTAGGAAAATCAGACCAGTGTTACATTAAGGACATTGAATTTTATGGAAATAAAACATTTACATTTCTTGCAAGGTTCTACAGCCATTTTTTCTTTATATATATACATGTGGGGGTGTATACACATCTATTTTAGACATCTGCATACATCCGATTTCTTCAGAAATCTGAAGTATTGATCACATATTGTGTGATAACTATGAAGTGCTAAGCTACTTGCAGCCAACAAGAAGAACAAAACTATTATCAGAAAATATTTTTCTTAGGCTTTTATAATATTTACAGAAACAGTTTCATATTATGAATATTTGTAACTAAGAATTATTCAACTAGCAGATTTTTGTGAAAAATACAGACATGCTTAATATTTGGTACCAGTTTTCAGAATAAATATAGTTAATGAATATGGTATAGTATCAGATATTTTATATAAACATTCAATTTTTGAGACTATGACAGACTTTTTTTTTATAAGGCTGTTATAGCAAATAGGTTTTAAGAACTTACCAAATATACAAAATATATTTAACAAGAAAATTATATGCTCAGACAAATATACTCCTGATTTAAATGTGGATGAGATGACAAAATATTTGCTTTGAGGAGAGGGAAGGACAGAATTAGAAAAGCAAACTCATTCTGTCTGAAATATTTAAACAATGTAGAGAACTTCCTACTGTAAATCCTACTCACGATATTCAATATGAAAACAAGTCAATATAGCTTGATAATAAAACCGGAGGCAGTGCTGTAACTGGTAGCCCTGTGTGCAAAGGAGTAAGTTGTTTAAATGCAGAAGGTGGGACAAGTTCCTGTTTGACAGCCCACTGGTTTAGCTGCTTTCAGTGGGACTATGGCAATTTAAATCGGCTGAGGGGCTACCCCACCCTTTTGTGTTCAAACAATTCAATACAATCGCTGCTTCAGGGAGAAAAGGGGGGCAAGATTTCTAATAAAATTAATGCCACCACCTGAATTTGTGTTTTCTTTATTTTTAAAATAGGCAGAATTCTAAAAGTCAGTATCACATTGTAGATGTGGGACTGAAGTCAGTAAGACACAGTAAATTCAGTTATGGGAAACAGTTTTGAATGGTTTTAATTATATTTTCCTAGAAAGGCTTATAGAATGTTATTGATATTTGACCTGGATAATTCTGTTTTCTATTACAAAGTACATAATATCAATACAGCACCATATATGTCTGCATTCAGCAGTCCTTAACCCTTAACAGGCCCCAAATGAAAGGAGAGGCAGGTGGGTATTTTTTATTTTTTTAATCTGAGAAAAGCAGATGCCATCAAACCTGTCACCTGTGAGAAAGCAGGTGAAGTAACGAAGTAATGAAGTCTGAAACACCATCCCATTCTAGCATGACTAAGAAAGAGAGCAGACTTCATTTTGTGTATGGTACTTGTATGTTAACTGCACAACACATCTTTTTATTTTACAGTTGCCTCATTCTTTCTCTCTCCTAAAGGCAGCTCATGCACCTGGCCTCCCCTGGAAGCCTCTGCTCTCTGTCACTTTCTAGTGTGGACATTCCAGCTGATTGAATCCTTTATTAAATTAGATACTCCCATACTGGGGCGGGGGTGTGTGTGTGAGAAAAAGCTCAAAAAAAAAANGGGGGGGGGAGAAGCCATACAAAGGAATCCAGTTTCTCAGAACTATAAATTTCAAATCCATCTGGCCTGGGAGGGGGACAATAAAAACATACAGAAAGTGATTAAGAAGTACTCCACAATACCCACTGCAGCCAGTTACCGCAGGTCCTGCGGGTCCGTCCACCCTGTGCATTCATACCACAGCTAAACAGCTCCAGGAGATGCATAAATTAATATCATTGCCTCCGGTGAATATAAGGGAAAGCAGACCAGCAGTCACTCGCTCAAGGCCATGCTTTAAATCAGCGCTAGAACTGGGAATAAAATTCCCAAATCATTCTGATTTTCTGGTTCAGGCGCCATTCAGTAGACTGCAGCAGAAAAACCCAAACAAGCACGCAGACAAAATTAAGTTTGGTGTAAAGGGAATATTATTTCAAGATAGAAGCATATTGACACAGCTAACAGCAGCTGAACAACATGCATTTGGGCTCAATCAGAGCGCCTACCTGAAATGGGAGTGCTGATAAGCCTCAAAGAAAAGTGGGTAATTTTAGGAGGCCTCGGCACTATCAGCACACCAGTTCAGGAGAAAAGCAGGGTTTTTACACACTGCAGCCAACAGTAACCACTTCACTATTTACAGTGTATATACCTATAGACAGATATATACACACACATCCACGCAGACACAGAAGACAGCTCTCCATGCTGGTTCAGTAAGGGTAGAAGCCAGAAGGAGCTGCACGGCACTTGACATGATGACAGAAACGAGCAGAGCCAGCAAGGTTCAGATCGTACCCCAGTAAGACACCAGTAGGATGCAGAAAATCAGAGCTACAAGTTTGACAGCAAATACAGGTTAGAAATACACAGGAGTGGGTCCGGGGGAGTTGTTTCAACACCCTGGCATGCTGCTCATAATGATCTTCAAAATCCATTAAAAAGAGAATATACCGTGAGAGTGAAAAGGCAGCAAATGTAAAAGATTGAAGAAAATAACCTCGTGCCAGTTAATGCTTTGCTGGGCTGTGTCCTGCATCGACACAGCACCAAACCGAAACCAAGGGGGCACCCACACACACAGCAATTTTTCTTCCCCCTTTTTTTGTTTAAATACCAAAACAAGCTTTCTAGTGCTCCACAACTTAAATGCAACTGTTAACCCTAGGAAGGCTGGGAAGGAATTTTTCATGGGAGAAGTTTATTCAGAAGTCAGTAATATGGGGGATTCTTTCATGCTTCTCAAGAAGCTCTAAGCAGACTGATACTATTTGATGGATGGCACATCTGGGAGTGGTTTGAAGAAGCCATCTACTGAAAATATAAGCCGAAGGCTCTTAAAGTCTTTTTTTGATGCTCAAGGAGAAAGTCTTTGGAGAGACCATATGCAGTGGTTATATGGGCAGGGAGTAAATTCAACAATCTTAAAGGGGGAAGGGAGTTTACTACCCTCAAACTACAACAGGATGAGTCTTTGGAAGTGTAAGATGGACAGTGTTCATGTAAGTGCACCAGACCAGGCCAAAATGTAAAACAAAACATAGATGAGACCACACGAGGGGTTCAGAGACAACAACAGCATGTCAGGAGACCATTTGGGACTGGTGGGATGGGCCATAAAAAGGCTCAGTTGAGCCTGGGTGAGCGAGCCAAGAACTACAAATGCACGAGAGCTTCCAAAGTGTCTTTTTCAGAATAAAAATCCCACTGACTACCACAAATAAACAGAGACCTGCATGACACGGAAAGTGCGAGTTGAATAGGCCATCTGAGCAGCTAGGCTGCAGCCTGAAGCAGGAGCTAATGGGGTGGTCTCCAGGCCATGGTGTCCACACCCCACCCTCACCTTCGCTACTGACCCAGCACTGACAGCTCTTTCTCCACAGAAACATCGTTCTTTGCTGTTTTGCCTAAATGCCCAGCTCCTAGCATCATTTTGCCAAACCCACTGCCCTTGGTTTTCATGAAGAAAAAACCCTACATTCTTCATGATGAAGGAAGGGGGAAAGAACTGAAAATGTTAACCCCCACGAATCAGAACTGAAAGCCATGCATTGCCCCCTTTGCTACGCCCATGGCTGGAGGTGGCACACTCCGGCTACCCACCGAGACACCCCGGGTGGAGAGGCACATGGTCTCATGCACAGCCTCAGGAGACAGCAGGTTTCTGGGATCTTGGTTTGGCACCCAGACAAGGTTTAGTAATGGTCCAGATCGAGACCAGAGTCCCCCATTTAAATATGTCTTCTGCAGGCACAACTGTCATGCAAACAAACATCTAAAATCCATTTTCTTTGGTAACACTTTTTCAGAGGAGAACAATATGATGGCACGTGTGACTGCAGCCCATTTAAGCCGCCCACAGGAGTGGAGCAGTTACATTAACTTTTTTACATAATTTTTTGCTATTGAGTTAAAAAGGCAAATTCCTTTTTCAAACATTTTTTATGGGTATGCAGTGTGTCCTGGACAAAGATTAAGATCCACATAGAGTAAATTACAGAATAGTTTGGGAAGTTCAAGTGCTGTAATTCACCTGGCTCAGAAATTCTGAAAAAATAGCATAAATCAGCAATGATGCTTGCTGATAAAGCAAACTGAAGCCTTCAAGAGAGCAACTATTCTTGAAAAGTGAGTTATGCAGGGCCATTTTTAAAAGTAGTCAAGTCAAGGCAGAACATGACAATTAACACACCAAACTTTTGCATTAGGTTACAGCCAAATCAAAACAGGTTGAGTGGAGGAAAATTGAGGTTTGTGCAGCTACGGACACCATGAGCTCAGTCGAATGACAATGTATACTTTAGATCGTGTATTGGGTTTGCATGGCAAGGGGTAGATTCTGTGAGAAGCTTCTAGAAGTTTTCCCTGTGTCCAACAGAGTCAGTGTCAGCTGGCCCCAAGATGGACCTACCCCTGGCCAAGGCTGAGTCCACCAGCGATGGTGGTAGCACCTCCATGATAATATATATAAGATGGGGGAAAAAACCCTGCACAGCTGCAGCTGGAGAGAGGAGCGAGAATATGTGAGAGAAACAACTCTGCAAACACTAAGGTCAGTGAAGAAGGAAGTGGGAGGAGGTTCTCCAGGTGCTGGAGCAGAGATTCCCCTGCAGCCTGTGGGGAAGACCATGGTGAGGCAGGCCGTTCCCCTCCAGCCCATGGAGGTCCGTGGTGTAGCAGATATCCACCTGCAGCCCATGGAGGACCCCACACCAGAGCAGGTGGATGCCCAAAGGAGACTGTGAGCCTGTGGAGGGTCACTGGAGCAGGCTCCTGGCAGGACTTGTGGAGAGACAGGAGCCCATGCTGGGGCAGGTTTGCTGGTAGGACTTGTGACCCCATGGGGGACCCACGTTAGATCAGTCTGTTCCTGAAGAACTGCACCCCATGGAAAGGGCCCACGCTGGAGCAGTTTGTGAAGAACAGCAGCCTGTGGCAAGGACTCACACTGGATAAGTTCATGGAGAACTGTCTCCTGTGGGAGGAACCCCATGCTGGAGCAGGGGAAGACTGAGGAGCCCTCCCCTGAGGACGAAGGAGACACTGAGAAGCGAGATGAACTGACCTTAACCTCATTCCCGTTTCCCTGTGCCACTGGTGAGGAGAAAGTAGAGAAGTCAGGAATAGTTAAGCCCTGGAAGAAGGCAGGAATGTGGGGAAGGTGTTTTTAAGATTTGGTTTTATTTCTCTGATTTGACTGGTAATAAATTAAACTAATTTCCCCAAGTTGAGTCCATTTTGCCTGTGACAGTAACTGCTGAGAGATCTCCCTGTCCTTATCTCAATTTAGAAGAACTTTAGTTTATTTTCTCTCCCCTGTCTTGCTGAGAAGGGGAGTGATAGAGCACCTGGTGCCCAGCCACAGTCAACCTACAACAGACCAATTTCCTCTTCTCTTCCAAATGCAATACAAGGTGCTAATCACAATCTGCTGAAACCCTAAAAAAAAATATCTGTGCTGTAGTTAACAAAGATGTCTCCTATGGTAAGCTATGAATACCTGGCACTTCCAGACTTCACCCCTGGTACTAAACTACCCTCCAGCAGCGAGAGGTGCCTTGCAAAGGTTAAAATTTTGCCTTCTCAAGTTAAATCTTTGGAAAGTGCATTCTCTGAAGCATCATGTTATGAAGCCCCTGTGCCCTAAGAATCTTCAGTATTACAACAGTCAGCTGTATATTCCTTCATGAGTTCTAAATATGGGCCTAAGAGTAAAGCATCTGCACAAGATCAAGGCTTTCAAGGGGTTTTTTTCAAATTTATTTATGTGCTTCTTAAAAAAAAAAGTATTGTTGCCAGCCTTTAAGAAGCCTGGGAGCTTTGTCCCTCTTAACAGGTCAGTTCCTAGTCCCAGTGCCTGGTGGGAATATGAGATGTTTCTACTCTGAGATGTTACCTAACACTAACTCAGTTTGAAGTTCGGGCTTCTGCATATTCCTTAAGGCAGGTCACAAAGTAGACCTGAAATCTAGCATCTTCGCCTTGAGATGTATATAATAAAAGTCAGTATGTGATGCAGTGACTTCTACTCCATAGGTGAGGTTCTTTACAGAAATTTAAATAAATTATTGGCAAATTAAATTATTTTTCATGTTACTGTCGAAAGGTGCCACTACACACTTTTCTTCAGAGATTACAATCCAATTGTTCAACCATAGTAAGAACAAAAAAACATATGGAAAGACAAAGGAGTGACAAAAAGCCAGCTTTGACTAGTTCTCAGTAGTTTGTTGGTTTACCAAAAACTTTGATGATATGTTCTACCTGTGGTTCATGTTTCTTGTAGTCCACAAGAAAAGAAGAACAATTAACAAACATGATGAGAAGACACAGAATGGACAGGACTTCATACATCAAAAGCACCTTAATCTTTCCTGATATTAGAAGAGTTCATTTGTGTTCAGAACAAAACCAAAACACAAACCAAAACTATAATGTTCAACTTGTAGCAGAGTTATGACTGGCTTTATCTCCAAAAAGGAATAATCCTTTAAAGTTCCATTACTAGGCTTTGAAGATTAACTGAAACTCTACAAAACAGCTGTAGACAAAAGGCAAGTATCAGCTTTTCCTCTGGCTTTAGTCACGAAGAAAACTACCCTGAAATTATGTTCCGCTGTATTTTACAATATAAATGTAACACACATACTTTCTGTACTGGGGCAAAGCTCCAGCTGCTATGTACTGCTTTGTTCGAAGTGCAAGATGCTTTTCTGAGAAGACAGCTCAGCTGGGTGCTGCCTAGAGCGTAACACATCCAGCTGGTACAGAGGGGGAAAAGTGATACAAAACAGTAAAGACAAGCCATTTAGCTTTATTCTTTACGAAATACAATTCAGTCACACAGATTTCCCCCAAAGAAAACACCAAGAACAGCAACAGATTCAGCTGTTTTTCCTCCCAAGGCCAGACATTCACCAGCCAGTCTGTGTACACCACAAGGGAAGAGAATCACGGTCTGCCAGAAGCACCAATTCCCTTGAACAACCCCTTTTCAGCTACTTAAACACATTCACTTCCCACAGGAAATAAACTGCTTAGGTATGTGTGTATATTTTGAATTCAAGCTACCAAGACAGGGTGAGCCACTCAAAGCTGGGAACAGCTCTCAACACTTTCTAATAACCTGTAGGCAAAAACAAGCATAGAATTGGTTGTAGTTCTGTCAAACAGCTACATCCTCCTTGGCATTCCTAAAGCACCAACCATCTTCATGTGCAGATGCCAATACTTATTATATACATCTGGAATGGTGGGGGAAGATTATCTAATAGCACATTTCTTGTATCTTGATCCTACATCACACCTTGTTTTGCATGTTTGCCTTCTGCCTCTACGTCTGAGGCAGCTGATTTTGGTGTTCCAGACCTGGCATGCGCACTTTCTTCGAGTATGTGTTATATTATCACTTTGCATGAAAATGACTATGGTGTTAAAAGACAACTTTGATTAGCTACCTCCAGTCAAATAAAAAAATCAAATTGAGTACGAAAATCTATGCCTAAAAAGGCAGTCACTGAAAACCCTGGGACTAAATGCTCACTCTCATCTTGTCTTTTCCTAGACCACTGTCCTGACTGGCTTTCCTACCTGGGACAGGCATCAGAGGGCTAGATGTGGGGAAACTAAGAAAATGACTGCGTATGATGATCAAGGAAAAAAAGAGAGAGGCTCGAGGGCCAAGGAGTTAAAAAAATTTAGGAACAAAGGGGAGCCTCAAACAAGACATCCTGGACACCATTTCCCAAAGACACATAAGAAACCACCAGATGCCACCTGGCACCTCTCTGTCTGGAGACAGGACAGCAAAAAGGAGTAGAAAGAGGTCCTACCCTGCTGTTGGGATTCCCCCAGTCGAAGTTGCTTCTCATGGTGCTGTGGGTGTCCACCTCGACAGAGTCTGGCAAAGGTTAATGGTGACTTCCTTGACGAGGTGGGTATATTGAGCAAGAGAAACCCAGCATTGCTGTCCTTTCATTGTCTCTCATCCCAGTGGCTATATTACAGAAATGCTAAACAAAATCTCAGGCATCTCTCCTTTTACAGCTGAGACTTCATGGGTAAGCTTGCACAACCACAAGACTACTATCGGAGAAGAAATATTACTAATAACATAATGGATCTCACAGGTGGAAAACCAAATCAAAGCCTATATGCCCCTACAGCTCAAAGGCAAGGTAAAGAACACTGGTAAGTTTGTAATGCAGGCTATGCAAGGATATGACAGGATTATGAAGTCTCAAGAAAGCCCCTTTTTTAAAACCAAGGTGAAAAAAATCTATAAAACATAGTATGAGGAGTAAGGCCATCAGCTGTGGTCAGGAATCAGTGGGTGTGTGCTACACAGCTGCCATGATTTAAGGACAAGGCAGTAATCACAACTGTACATTAGAGTTTATATCAGATATATTGCAACCTGGAAAAGATAAAAGACCATGATGGCAAGCATGAATGCTACCACTGCAAAAGAAAGATGAACAGCTTTTGCAGAAGAATACTTCAGGGTCATTTTGGTACTGACAATTTTTAATACAAGAAATTACATCTAAAAACCCAAACACAATATCCATTTTCAGTGTCATGCAGAAAATAAGCATGTAGATAACTTACAGAAGTTCCCTACAATGAGGCAAAGAGGTCAACTCTTCAGACTTTAGATATTCTATGTGCCAATGGCATTTTTTAAAAAACTTGTGATAGCATTGGACTCAGAACCTGATAAGAAAGGACATGAAATAATAACATACCCACTAAACATCCTGACAAAGGCAGAACATGCAATTCTAGAGAAAGGTCTGAGTAGTAACTTTGCTTTTACATCTTTAAAGAAGATGCAATACAATGATGTTTGGTTTGTTCACAGAAATGTTATTAAACTCTGGTATGTATGACCAATGTGCTTTGCGTCTCACAATTAAACCAACAATTTGTTATAACGTCAACTAATCTGTGAAAGGCTTATGCATACGGAAATAGTAAACTCAGAAGGAAAAAGCTATCCAGAACGGGGAAAAGGCTCAAAAATTGTGGCTCAGACACGACTGGAACCAGATAAGGAGAAAAGGAGCCATTTAGAATTGGGCATACATGGATGGGGTATAGGATCACAAGTGGCTTTCCAGGGGATTTTATACCCTGGTCCTGTATTAGCTTACTCAGTAAACCAAAGGACTTTATCTATTCAGAGAGTAGATCTTCATTAATAATATGACAATATAAATGCTTTTCTTGATTAAATTAGCAGTCTGAGTAACTAAATGGTAGTAGCTCTATGGGAGGGAAAAGGGCTGGAATAGGCATGCTTTGGGACTGTGTGCCCACTCTGATGCTCCAGGATTAACAGTTACTAGATCTCCAATTCCAGGATTTCTGGTATTCTCCAGCCTCGTGTGGAAAGAGTTCATAATTACCCCACAGGCAGTAATGCAAGACAGTGAAGTCTGAAGAGCTCCAGACTTGTCTGAAAATGCCTATCTCAGACAATGTTGTTAACATGATGAGTTTCCCAGAATGAACCTACAAGGTAAGGTCAGAACATACATGTCTGTCTGTACATAAACTGGAGGGTTCACAATTTTAACTGGACAGCGTATCATTTAATGCAAGAAGTGCTAGTAATGCTGTATTCTGCACAAGTAAATCACAACCCTTCCTCAATTCACACCAGGAGGGATCAACTGGCATGAAAGCAGTATCAAGATGTGGACATCCTGTATATTTCCTTAACTTAGACCTCTGAAGCTTTATGGACAAAAGTTACCCAATATTTGATAGTACTCGACAAAAGAATGTTGAAGTTGAAAAACCAATCTGAAGAACTGTACAATGGTGAACTTCATCTTGGGGGCCCTATCAGGAGGGCTAGACACAAGTATACATAGTCTAATGTTTAAGACAAACGTGAAAGGCTTATGGACAAAAGCAAAAAGCTAGCTCCGCCTTTCCTAGCATTTACAGATGATTACAGAAGACCTGTACAGAATCTCATGGGATTGTTGTCGCTACCATTATTAAGACTGATTTTCTTAAAGAAAGTCCCAAAGTAATTTCAACACTTACCAAAGAGGTTTTGAATAGAAAGAAGTAGCACATCTGTGCAGGCAGAACAAGGGGAGGAAAACCCAGCAGACTGCTTGCTTAATCAGAACATAATCCCTGTCAACAAAAATATACAGTGATACAAGAGAAATTTTACCCAGTGCATGGGCTACTGAGCAGTGGAAGGAAAAGCTGTTAAATTTACAGCTGTATTAGGTGATCTTAAAGGTCTTTTCCAATCTAAACGATTCTATGATTATAATTCATGAATTCATGGATGTAAATCACAGATCCCTTCTTCTCTGGCTTCATAAAACAAATAGGGAGTAATCTTCTAAACCAGAGCCTGGTATGCCAGGAATTTTATAAGAGGATGCACATACCAAAGGCAAAATGAACACTGCAGTGGACACATATTCACTCCAGGGATGCCTCTGATCAGCATTAGCCAGGAAAATACCTTGTCATGCAGCAGGCTAGAGCATGATACTCAAGTGAACAGCAGGGTTTCACTCCTATTCTTCCTGATACTAGTCCAAACAGAAAGGCACCAACACCACTGAGATGCACTTTTCCTCTAAATGACTTGATGTTTATTCTTTACACTACTGCAGGTGACAAATTGAAAAACAAAAGAAAAATGCTAACAGAAGCCAAACAAGACACATACAACCCTGTAATAGCTCTCTGAACTCCCTGTGCATCCTTCAGTGGTAACACAGTTGTTTTCACTCCTACAGATTGTTTATACATTATGACCCAGTTCTGTGGATAATTAAAGTAAATTTAGATGCAAGTAATCCAGCTGAGGCCAATAAGCATGCTAACATGCATACAGACACCCAAACAAATGTTTGCAGGTTGAGTTAGACAACAAAAATACATTAGTTCAGGACTCTTAACTAGGTATTCCAATAAAACAAACTTTAGCAATGCATGCGTTTCTACTTACTGGGATATGGACACCATGTAAGATCAGCATTGTCTTCCAGAGACTGAGGAGCTCGTTTCAGATCTCTGTCTTGTGCAAGAGATCAGATCAATACAATGCCATGCCAGCAGCTGGCTAACTTAATTTTATCTAAACAGAAGTATGGTAACAGCCTTCTAATAAAAAGGTAAACATTCGGGCTGAGTATGTATTACACAGTTCTTTCTCACCTATATTCTACCCCATTGATCATACTGGAAGCTGAAAAATCCCTAACATTGGTAGCAACTTTAAATAGCCAAGTGAAGTGTATGTATTTATAGGAGAAGGAAGATCATGCGCTTAGTTGAACAACTTAAAGATACAGTAACATTGCTATATATGAGAATTAGGATAAACAAAATATATAAACAAATAGCGATAAATGAGAATGAGACCCTCAGTAATGGGGCTAATTCTCCTGGATTCAGATGCAAGGAAGAGACACAGGTTTATCATCAATCCCTTTTCCCCAGGACAGGTCTGAATTATTTCCCTAAAATTCATGCACAATTCTGGGGAAAGTCAGGGGCATTAAGAAGGGGATTCACAAAGACCAGCATGCCAACTGAGGAGCTGCCTCAGTTAGCCCAGATGAAACAAGGAGGAGAGGAACTCAAGCCCTAGCTTATCTCTTTCTGGGTCTTAGATATGTTTATTTCAACTACTAGAAAAGGACTTTATTCCACTCAAAATACAAGATTTGAGCTTTCACTCGGAGAGGTGTGCCCACCAAAGATTTATGAAACACGGCTGAGGGGGCACCACTCATATAAACCACAGATGCGCTTACTTGGGAAGTGTCAAGTCATGAGGTGGTATCCTACCTCTTACACTGTGGGGTCATACGGACACTAAACTTGTCCATGTGAAGAGCTGCACCCCACTGGCAGCTGCTGGCAGGGCCGCAGCCCCGTCTGACAGGTGTGCACCGTGAACACCCACAGGATTTGGCCCCACGGGCAAGATCCCTGGAGAAAGGCCTGGCTGCATGTCCGGACGCTGGCATTGACTGAGCAAGGCGTCACGCTGCTTGGCACTGTTGGGAGGTGGGCAGCTTGGGACCTGCCCAGAGCAGGCTTTGAAGTGCCTGGGGAGCTCCAACAGCAAAAGCTGCAGTGCCCGGGGACCTGGCTGTGGGTGCAGCCAGCAGCTCGGTAGGGAAAGATTTAAGACTTCCCATTTTAGATCTGGGTGCCTGCAAGAGGAACACCCCAAGAATCCCAAGTTAATTTCTACTGCAAACAGCTGGCTGGCATTCCCAGTTATAACCTGACGTTGCTTTTAAAACAAGTGCTTTGCTTGTGAATGCGTCAGATCCACCATGAGCACATGAACCAAGAGGATGATGAGAGCGTTTTGCAACCCTAACTGCAGCAATAGCTGTTCAAAGGCATGAAGATGAAACTAATGTCATGTGGGATGTGGCAGAACTGGATCAAAGAGAGATACATGAGTTTTTAATTAAACAGAAGAGGACCAGGAACAAAGAACATGTCTCGTCACTTTGAAAAGCCAAGCAAACATACCCATCTTCTACAGTAAATGAAAACAAATTTTGAAAAATACTTTCTTCACATAGAAATGACTAGAAATTACCGGTTTTCCTTTTTCTCTCAGCTTTCCTTTCACAACAGTTATTTTGCTGAGGATTCACATGCCCTCGCTTAAAGGCAGCATGAGTTGCCAATGAAGTCTTTTCACCTCCCACCAGAGCCAGGCAGAGCTGCCCAGCGCTGGCCAGGGGCTTAATCAACCCTTTACCTGTGAAAAGACCTTTCACTCAACCATAGCACATGTTCCAGCAGAAAGATCCAAAGACTGAAACAGACCATTCATTAAAGAGCTTAACATATTATTAACTACAAATGAAAGCTAAGACTTTCCAAAGCATCAGCACAGGACTAAAATTGCCTTCGTTAAAGCCAAGGGGAGCTTACCCTTGACCTAGGCGGGTGAAGCGTTGGGTGAGCTTGGCGTAACTATGAGTCCTTTTGAAAATTCCAGGCAAGGTGGTGAAACACTAAGATTAAGAAGGCTGCCAGAAGAAGTGGCGCACTAACAGCAATTTATTCCCCTTGACTCAATGCATTAATGGTTATCTCCTGCACACACAAACTGTACAGTATAAATCAAATCGGCTCCTTCTCTAAATGTAGATTGGAAGAAACACCAAAGCTTCACTTCAGTTTGCAGCAGAGGTGTTTGTCAAAACATGTGTACAACTCCTTGCGAATACATCAATATAGGAGGGAACACAAATCTATTCACAGACAAAGCAAGCACAGGAAGAAAACTTAAAAAGAAAATTTGACAGTATACGAAAACAATGGACCAATGGTTAAAAGAAACAACAAGACTGCTTTTCTGTATACACAGGCAATTGACAAATAGATAAAAATTGTCTTCAGAAGTCTTGTTAAAAAAAAAACATAACTCTTATAACAAGATAAACTGCAACTGCATCACTCTTAAGGCAACAAGTGATACCTGGGTGCTCTAGTTCTCATTCATATAAACATATATATGGCTATAAACAAATCTGGAAGAAAAATTTAGTTGTGTATGGCAATGCAGGGAGGGCTTCAAAATCAATAACCATGCATAATTAATTGTATCCCAGAGGAACTCCTGACCTTTGCCATTCAAGTGACACTTCCCCATGAGAAGTAAATCACATTGCTGCTGATATTCTCAGTCAACAGGCAAAAGGAGTGCGGAGTCTGAACTAGTAATAGTTCTTCAGCTGCAACAAATTAATTTTCTTTGATGGTCAAGACATGCTGCCATGTCAGTGTAGGGAACACAGCGTAGCCCCCATTCCTTTACTAGAGAGAACATTTCAGTCACCAGTGGCAAGACCTTCGTCCTGCTCTGGTCAATAGGAGCCTGACCTCTGACTTCACTGGAGTCAGACTTTCACTGTGAGGCACTAGTTAACATTCTTACTGACTTTGGATGGCTATGCAGCCTCCACAACACACGCAAGCTAAGGTGGGTGTGTTTGCTGTTTGGTGGTTGTTGTGGGTTTTTTAGAAAACAGCATTCACAGCCTTAATTTATGAAAGACAATAGATTTTTCCCCCATGCAACTGGAATACAAAAATTAAACAAACATTTTCAGATGGAGCTCCAAGGCAATTCCGGAGGTACTAAAAGAAGAGCTTCATGAAAAGAAGTCTACAAAGACTTAAGTAGGAAGTTCTCTCAGTTTCTCTGGAGCATATATTAGTGCGTATCTACAGGCCACAAGGGTCATTAATTAGCATCAACAGAATGCCTATACTGATTACATAATGCAAAAATAACAGCTGCATCTTGCTTTTTCATGTTTACAAATAGCTTTATCAACCTACAGGATCAGGTCCTTATAAGAAAGTTTCCAGTCTGTTCTAGAAAACAATTATTATTGTCTGTACAAAGCTTTTTCAATGTTTCCCTCACCACATCCTGAGACAAGACCAACAGTGGGAAGCTGGCAACAATTAATAAAAGATCTCCAGGATCATAGAGGACTGCAACAATGCATACTTTAGAAAATGTAAGACATGGCGTCCCGGTTTGAGAGCACCAGGATAAAAATCTTATATGCTAATCTGAGACAGCCTGGGACACCACCAGCTGCTGCCAGCCTGTTGGTGTGGCAATTACAATGGGAGGGGGAGCAGCTGTGCCTGTGGGGAGGAGAGGATTTTATCATACTGTGATGCAAGTTCAGGAGGAAAATGGACAGAGAATTAAGATATTTTGCCTAATGGAAAACTACAGGCAGTGAACTCTGTAAGCCATTTAGAATGGACCTAGCCCAAGATGGGAAACAGTACTATAAACACTGGGAAACAGGGAAGTTGTATGTACAAATGTATGTATGTAAGGTGTATGTATGAACAGAGAATTTCGGGAAGAAAGAATTCCAAGACTGCAGGTGTTTATGGACAAAATAACCTCATCCGCTGGCCAGAAAAGACTATGTCTGTATTAGCAAGCAGTACAGAGCAATAGGAGAGGACCTATAGACTGATATAGGTCATGCTGAGGATCTGGCATTCAGACTATGCATAGCTGGAAGGTTTCTCTTCTAACTGGCTTTAGTCTGGTCCTGTAGATTCTGTGAACACCTGGAGCACATCTTCCTGTTTAGATTCAACTGAAATAAATCTAATTCAAACACTTCAATTCACTTAGAAAGCACATTCCTAGTCTGAACTTGAAGTGATGCACACATATCCAAAGTGTCCTGTGTCAGCACCAGTTATATTTGGATTAAACTCCCACATACTGAGTGCATAGAGTGTGATGCCAAGCTTACAGAATCACAGAAAAATTTAGGTTGGGAGAGACCTTTGGAGGTGTCGTGGTTTAGGCCCAGCCAGCAACAAAGCACCATGTGGCTGCTCACTCCACCCCTCACGGTGGGATGGGGAGGAGAAAATCTAATTAAAATCTTCTGGGTCAAGACAAGGACAGGGAGGGTTCGCTCAGCAATTAGTCATGGGTGAAACAGACTTGACTTGGGGAAAAAATCAATTTAATTTATCACCAATCAAATCAAAGCAAGACAGAGAGAAAACAAGATCAGATCTAAGAAATAAATATCTTCCACCACCCCCTCCCTTCTTCCCAGGCCCAAATTTCTTTGCTCCCGATGTCTCTACCTTCTCCCTCCAGTGCAGGGGGACAGGGAATGGGGGTTGCAGTCAGTTCCTCACACGTTGTTTCTGCTGCTCCTTCCTCCTCAGGGGGGCACTCCTTACACTCTTCCCTTGCTCCAGCATGGGGTCCCTCCCACAGGAGAGAGTCCTTCATGAACAGACTGCTCCAGCATGGGCTTCTCACAAAGTCAAGACCTTCTTCAGGTGCAGCCACCTCCTCTGGTGTGGGGTCCTTCATGGCTGCAGGTCCACATCTGCTTCACCATGGTCCTTCACAGGCTGCTTCACCATGATCCTCCACCAGCTGCTGGGGGACAGCCTGCCGCCTCACCATAGGCTGCAGGGGAACCTCTGATCTGTCACCTCCTCTCCCTCCTTCCTCACTGACCTTTGTATCTCTGCTCAGGTATCACTCTCACCTCCCTCTCTCCTCTGCCCCGCAGGTCTTTTAGAAGGTTTTTTTTCCACTTCTTAAATACATTAATCACAGAGGCTTTATCACTGTCGCTGATGGGCTCGGCCTTGGTCAGAGGCTGGTCTGGATTTTGGAGCCGGGGGAGCTTCCAGCAGCTTATCACAGGAGCCATCCTTGTGACCCCTCCCCTGCTACCAAAGCCCCCACACACAGACCCAACACAGAAGGTCTAGTCCCACCTCCTGCTCAAAGCAAGGCCAGCTTAAAGTCTGATCAGTTTGCTCAGGGACTTCTACTGTTCAGTGTTGACTGTCTCTTAGGATGGAGATTCTGCAGCCTCTTTGAGCAACCCTACTTGGGCTACAACCTCTGGTGGCCAATGCTTAACCTGTCTTGCAAATTTTTTTCCTTATATCCAATCAGAATTTCCCTTGCTACAACTTGTGGCTGCCACATCTTTTGCTTTGGCTGCGCACCTGTAGGAAGAGTCTGACTCCACCTTTCCCAAGTCCAGCTTGCTGGGATCCCTCTGAGAGGTAGTCCCCCTCTGCTGTGTCAGATGATCCCCACGGAGTCATCCTGCCTTCCTGCTTTAGGCACAGTTCAGAAGATCCCAGAACACAAACCAACAAGTGTTGAAAACAAAATTAATTCATCTACAAACTTCTTGAAGAGACAGTCCCTCTCATCACCCAGGTCTCTATCAGAGGTTAAACAGAATTGGTCCCACGGCCAGCCCTGAGGAACAAGACTCGTAACAAGCCACCAGTTAGATGGATATTGAACAACTGACCACCATCTTTTGAGCCTGGTGGTCTGGCCTTTTTTGCACCCACTGTGCAGTCCACCCATTCACCTTTCCAGCCAGCCACAAGAATGCTATGAGACTGTGGCCAAAAGCTTTGCTGAGGTAAATTAAATGAAATCTACTGCTGTCATCCACAGAGGCTGTCATTTTATGACAGAAGGCAAGAATCAAGTCGGTCAAGCTTGATTTACCTATGGTAAACCCAAGCTGGCTGTTCCTAGTCACTTTATTGCACTTTGTTCATTTGGTTTACCACAGCCTACAGGACAAAAAACAGCCTCTCAAAGTTATAGGGTGGCTCCCTCTGCACTCTCAGACACATCCCATACAGCTCTGTGGGTTTGCATATGTCCACTCTACTCAGGTGGTTCTTAACTCTTTTCTACTATAAGCAGCATCTCCCTCACCTAAATTCCACCACTAGGCAGAGAGACCAGAGCCAACTGACAGATGACTTTGCATATGAAGACCCAGCCTTTTCACAGAATCACAGAATCCTAGGGGTTGGAAGGGACCTCGAAAGATCATCTAGTCCAACCCCCCTGCCAGAGCAGGGTCACCTAGAGTACATCACACAGGAATGCATCCAGGCGGGTTTTG
>VZRW01013798.1:28394-40648 GCA_013398125.1 Aegotheles bennettii | reverse complement strand
CGGGGGGCGCGTCCCCGCGGAGGCTGCTCCTCGCCGGACGCCCGGGGGGCCCTGCTGTGCCCTCAGCGCCCGCGGGCGGGGCTTTTATAGAAAACTGGGGAGTTGTTCCTAAATTTAAATTGGAAACTGCAAACCCGGGGCTCTCGTGGCATCAGCGACAGCCGGTCTGGTGGGATCTCACGGCTCCCTGGGGATACCGGGTCCTGTGTGCGAGAGTTTGCTAAGCCCAGCTTCGTCCAGGTGCCGGTGTCGTCCTGTCAGGCACACGGCGATGTTGTGTGAAGCACTGCAGGCGCTGAGCTTCACTGCTTGCATCTGAACAGCCTAAAAATGAGGACACTTGGCTGAAAACCATTCGGCAGGGCCCAGCGGGTGTGCCCCACGCTGCCAGTGCTGCGCACGGTCCCTTCGTGTCAGCGAATACAGAACCACTTCTCACATCGCTCCGTACACATGCTTGGAACCAAAGTGTGGTAGAAGAGACAAAGCTGTGATTCATAGAGCTATAAAACCGAAGCGGTGCCATCTGCTATCGCGTATCGCCGAGGAACTTGATCCCATCCTCACGCAGGTGCCGGGTGTGACATCAGTGCCAGCCCTTGCCTTTCATACCGGGACCGCAACAGCGATGAAAAACGGGAGAAAAGGGAAAGGTTCTGCAGAGCTGGAACACACAGCCCTGGAGCTGCCGGCAACCGCAGCGAGCTGGCTGTGGTCTGCTCGGCTGGCTAATGCCTGCCCTCCGGAAAAGCAGGAAAGGTGGTGGCTGCACCGCTGCTAGAAATGTGGCCACTGCGTGAATCCCATTTGTACACTCAGCTTAGACAAATCGTACCGATTTAAAGGTATTTGGAAGATAGTTATGGAAACCTTTACATGCCTTTCCTAGATACCGTACCCAGGAAATACTTGCTATGGAAAAATATAACCGAAAGCATTATTGGTAGAGCTCACATACTGTATATGCTAAACATGGTATCTGTCTTCAAGATTTTGCATAAAGATGCACTTAGTCACACTCAGGAAGCTTAGATCCTTTTCCTTTGATTTTCCTGTGGCTGATGGCAAAGTTGGGAATTTATGTGGACACGGAATGCAAATCACAGTCTTAAAGGCGAAGTTTGTACACTGGATTTAAGAAATTTTAAGAAAAATT
This sequence comes from Aegotheles bennettii, assembly GCA_013398125.1. Taxonomy (NCBI): domain Eukaryota; kingdom Metazoa; phylum Chordata; class Aves; order Caprimulgiformes; family Aegothelidae; genus Aegotheles; species Aegotheles bennettii. The sequence goes on along the minus strand of VZRW01013798.1, from coordinate 39,492 downwards.
GTATACATTTATTATGTGACCAGCTTCTGCAGAGATGCTACTGACTTGGCAATTTTAAAGCAATATTTTGGTTCAATTGACATAACGCTTTTATCTAGGATTATTTCCAGATAAAAAGATGTGATGCAAGGGGTTTAAATTGCTTTTAAATAATTGATAAATGATATCTTATTCCAATACATCTATTAAACCAAGGTAAATGTGTTTTGTCTCAGGCACACATGTTAGTTTTCTAGGAGCACAGACATAAATTTCAATACTCCTATGGGTTGTTTCAGAGTGATGCATTAACGTATTTACTATGACCCTGACAACACTGGAAACCACACAAGTAAGACATCATTGGTAACTCCAAGAGAAGAAGTATGCTGCTGTTGTAGCCAAAGTACAGCTGTGGTGGTTTTACATTTTCATGTCACGGATAGTTTGTAATACTGGTTGTGAGAAAATACATTTGTAAACAACACAGAGCGGCACCAGGGAGCAGAGAACACCACAAACCATCTATACGATCGTTCCTCAGCGCAGCACTGTACAGCTACTGACAGTTCCTTTTCTTGGCTTCTTCCATTTCTGGTTGCCAGCCTTTTTTGCCCTTTTTTTTTCAGTCACGACCTAAGGAACTGTATTATATCTGGAATTGGAGTGACCAAACTTGGAGATTTAAAATGTCACATCACTGTGAACCTGACAGCTGTGTTTAATTGCAGATAATGTGCCTACATTTTAAAATAGAAAATGAAGACAAGCAGTTACATTATTTGCATTTACTATATCTTTTTGCCAGATGAGGCAATTGGGATTATTTATTTTATACTGTCCAAGAGTATCTTAGAAAGTTAGCAAAACATATGGATATGCACAGAGCAACTCTGGTTCCAGCTCAAGTAAATGGTAGCAGTCGCAGAGCCAGCGTTTAGTCACGTCTTTGCTTACAGCCTAAACAGAGATGCAAAGAAAGAAAGCAGTGAAAGAAAACAGATAAGCCTAGGAAGGAAGAGTGTGACAGCAGAGGTCCAAGTCTGATTAAAGGGAAAAATCTAGTGTTTCCTTTAACTTCCACTAGTTCATAACTAGTGCTGCAAATTCACTAGTAGAAACTGTAAATGCACTACTGGCGTTTCGGGTTCACCTTTAGCAATGCACCCCAGGTGTTGATTATACTCTGGAGTTACAGAATAAAGATGCACACAGGTAATACTTTAAATCCAAAGAGAGAAGCCCTTAAAACATTTAATTTTGGTTCTGTTCGGGTTCAGCCTTGACTAGAGTTCTTCCAGTTCAGGTCAGAGTTCAACAAAACTTCAGAAGGATGGTTCAGTTCTATTCCAGTTTTAGGCACCAAAAAAAACAAACAAAAAAAACTAAAGCAAAAAAATTTGAGCCAGTTTGGGTTCAGCTCAATTCAGCATTAACTCTACTCAAATCAAAGCTAGCCATGTAGATTAAAAAGGTATTTCCTGGGCTTTATAGATCAATGGACCGTGGTCAATACCACACATCAGTATCATCAGGCTTTTAGACTTAAAACCTTGTTCTCTCTGGTTCTGTGGATTGGGAGATCACCGGTGGTTGTCAGGCCACACTTTTGAGGACTGCTGAATTCAAGGTAGCAAGGCCAGACTTGTGGGAACCAAGCTGAGTGGCATCTCTTCTGACAGTGCTGTTCTCTTTACGTGTGGGTTATTCCAGGTCAGAATACCGGATTTTTAAATTTACCATACACTTTTTTAAAGCCCATTTGAAAGTCCCCAATCTTTTTAGAAACTCCATACAAGTATAATGAGATTTTTTTTAAAAAAAAAGCTTTTGAGAAGATCCTTTATGTTAATTAGAGTCAAGCTGTGTCCTAGCATTTATGTATTTTCTTTGTTTCCTACAGATTAATTTGTTTCTGCTGATAACAAGAGCCAAAATGTGTCTTTAAAACTAGTGCAAGCAGATTCAATGTATTAGGACTGTCCTGTTTTCAATTGTGTGTAGGACAGCATTCCAACTTTAAGGACAAAAGAAAAGAAATACGAGCCTCTAGATTTGTTTATTAAAAACACATCTAATTGGTTAAATCTCTCACAAAACCTCTGAAATGAAGATGGAAAATAAGAAACATATATTACATTGTTGCCTGTCATTTTTAGAAAGAAGAGCACACAAAACATGTCTGAATGTGATGTATCTCAGAAACACTGTTAGAATACAAGTCAGGGTGGCCCAAACACCCAACTTCGGTGGCCTGAAGAACAGATGAGTCTTGCAAGCCATTGCCATCCACTGCCACTGACGTCCCAGGCAAGAATCCCTTCCCTTCCTCCCTCTCCTCTTCCTTCTCATCCTGGTCCCTGTTGCACTCCTCTTTGCAAGCGTGGCCCTGCCTAATGCCACCATCCAGTTCTCCCGCACCAGCTACCGAAAACCAGGCCGATGGCAAGGAAGGGAAGGTTTTGGTAGGGAAAGGCTGCCCAACTTGTAGACCAAGCTTAGGTGTGCTGCGCGGGGTGCTAGCAGGTTTCGAGGACGCTGGACTGTGGGTTGGGAGGGGGTGTCACTCTTCAGGTGGCGTTTGCTACTCCAAAAGTGATTCCTTATCACTCCGGAGAAAAGATGATGGGCAGGACTGAAGTGCACCACTGAAAGGGATCAGCCCCCAGGCTGCTGCTTAGATTATTCTGATACTTCATGACTTCCAATTCATTTAAATAATAAAGGCTTTAAACTAAAGGCAGTTTGAAGACAGCAATGAATATAAAATGTAGGTGACACATTATGAACTTCCTCAAAAGTATCATTTTATTAAAAGGCATGTCCAGTTTGTAGGTAAAATATAGCACAGAAACTTTCAAAACATCTTAAACCGTGGGGTTTGAAGTGACTGTGTAGTGTCTATACATTTACATTTGTTTCAATAATAAAAATAAGTGTTTACTAGCAGTACTGCAATAAATTAATTCTTAATGCTGTTTACTTTGATACAAATAATCTCTAGCCAAAAGTTGAATGCAGAATAGTTATAAGAAAAGATACAGGCATAAAATGCAAAACTTTTGTATTCATTCCATGGAAAAAAAATAAATCTCTGCAGGTATTTGTAATAAAACCCCTACAATTAATATTTGCAAAATGTGACTCAAATGTGTTTCTCAAATTTTTTAGTTAATTTTCTTAAATGTATGAAATAATGTAGTTCCCTTTTTTAAAGTTTAATTTAAAGATGCTTTGAGGAGACAGATGAAATACCGCAAGCCTCTAAATATTTGTTCCAGATCTATTAAACTATTTTTTAAATGTAAAGCAACCATTTTAACAAGGTGAGAAAATTCACAAATTAGCCTTAAAATCAAATATTAAAAAATAAGTAAAAGGAATTTAAGATTAGAGTCTGAAACCTTTTCACAAAACCAACTTATTTTGTTTGCAAATGACAGCATATGAAATGATTGTGTAGCATTTTAGATAAAAGACTGGAAGGTTGGTTTTATTTAGGATTATAATAACAACTGCTTTTTATATTCTTCTGTTTCTTTCCCAGGCTTTGAACAGGGCAAACTCATATACAGTACCTGTATTTTTAAAAGTTCTTACTTTCAGGTTAAGCTTTTCAGGAGCTAGTAATGATTCATGAAAAGTTTTTACAGGTAGCCTAGCAAGAGATTTGCCACTGCTTATACTTCTTCCGTATGTCCTGTTTCAAACAAAAAATACTCTTAGATTAAAAATCCACTTGCTCTGTTTTGTTCCCTTTGAAAATGAAACCTTTCTACATGCATGATTGCAGTGGGCTAATCAAGCAGCCTGCCGTAGGCACTGCATCCTCCATCAGGGGAGTTAAAGGAAACATAAATGACCAGAAAACAGTTACTTTCTCACAGTTTCCCTTGCTGAAAACACGTGTCTGAAGTGCTTCAAGTCATGAAGGAGCTGTGATGCCACTTCCACTGCAATTTAGCTAGACAAGAATCTCACTTTCCTAACTCTCTTCTCTCTTCCTAGCAATGCAGCCATTCAAAGATACTACCATCACTGCAGTTTAAGTTCCTATCAATGTTAATTGAAATATAAGCTACTTTTCACCCCACGCTGATAAATTACAAAATGTTAAGTCCACTGCCCACTTTACAGATAGGTAAATTGCAGCTAATATAGGTTCAGTCTTGTTTAATGCTCTTCCTAAAAGAAAATGAAGCTGCTAAAAATCCCATAAACAGCTGATCCACGTGTTCTGCCTTCCAGACTGTGTCAATAAGCAGCACACTAGGTAATTAAAAAACAAATGTATGACTTGTAATATGGGTGTCCAGAGCAACCTGTCTGGAGATTCCTCCAGGGACAAACCAGGTGTGGGTACAGAGACTCAACTGAACAGATCCTATTTCAGAGCTGCAATCTAAAGAGACACAAATAAATTGTAACAAAGCATTTTGAAAAGGGATTTCACAGCTTGCAACTATCCATCTTATAGCTGGTTCTTCTACAATTCTTGTTATCAAGCCTGATCCAGATAGCCTCAGTGAAGTCAAAAGAAGGATTTGCACCACGCTGTGAATCTTTCCCCATGTTTAACATACCTCTGCATTTCCTGTTTGTTAGCCGACAGTGCACCAAATTGCAATCCTCAGCTATGGAACATCAATTATGAAACAATTTGACTGAAAACAAAAGAATTTACTTAAACCCTACCTGCCAGTGAAAGAAAAATCAAGGCAGGAGCATTGAATTTGGGGTTTTTTTAAGGTATTTTGTTCTTTGTAGCACTCGGCACTAAACATACCCTGTGTACTATCTGTTTTAACTTGTCCTACTAAATACCAGCTTGTTCCTTATGCTAATAAGAATAGCTTTTGCTCCTGCATTTTATTCCTCCTTAATACCATAGACAGTAATGGTATTATTTTGATGTTTCAGTTCCTGGAGAGTTAATGGCTCCAATTCTGGAAAAAAACCAAAACAAAACAAAACACAGGTGCAATCCTTTTTTGAAATAGTTTTTCAAGTAGACTAAAACACACAATTTATCAGGTAGATTAAACACCATCATTATAGTGATACATTTTTATATTTCCTTAGACTTCCTTGGAGGGATGGCTACTTCAAAGCCCTGTAGGTAACCTGATTAATAAACACAGTTAATCCCTCCCCCACTCAGCAACCCTGGGACCAAGACAGACTGATTTTGCTATGATTTTGTTGTGGTTTTTTTTTTTTTCCCCTGAAATTCAGTTATCTAGCCAGACTTTGTTTATATGTGGTTTCAAATTGTGTGCTGATAACTAGATGCTCCCCTGGACCTTTAAGCTCTACTAATACACCCTTCAGTACTGGACTCATCCTGATGGTTAGTTATTTGATACACCTTGTGAGAAGTGCCACCTCCCATACAAGCTGCTGGCTTTTCCACATTCTTTCCCTTCAGTCCCTTCTCAGACATAAAAAGCCAGACATGTAATTCCCTTCTCCACAAGCAGAAGAGCTTCTCATCTTCCTGGAGGCTGTATTTTACCTCACTTGCAGCGTGCCCTCTGTCTAAGACAGCTAATAAGGGCCAGCAGTGGTTGGCACCAATGCCCTTCACAGCCCCTGGCAGCACCACCTCTGCCTCCCAGTTTCTTTGACTGATCTTCTGCCCATTCTAGAAATTACTCAGTTTCAGCAATACCATGGCTAACGGCCATGTTGTTGTAAAGCGAGCTCAGACCTTGGTGATCTGAAGTTAGGGGTCGGTGGAATGTTGTTTCCAGGCATTTTCAGTCATGCCAAGGGCTTAGCAAAATACAGCGACCTGCTGAAGTTAACACTAATAAATAAGTGGTTTTCAGGAGCTAGGCTGAGATACCAAAGTAGCTTGTCATCCCCACTTCCTTTGTGTGGAAGCTGGTGTGAGCACTAACCAGCTCAGTCCTTTCAAGCAATTTCTAGTTATTCTATTTTGAAATTTTATGGTTTATGTACTGAAAGTTTCCTTTATTTCTATAGTTTTTTAAAAATAAAATTTCTCCTTTCAACAGGAAAGTTTTTTATAATTTTTTCGAATCAGTAATACAACTGTTAGAATCCCTCAAGCCATTACTTCCTCTAGCAGTCAATATGATACTTAGATTTATTTTAATGACAGCAAAGTCAGCAGAAGTTTTACTTTACTTTATTTTAAATAACCATTAGACATGACACCCACATCTAAAGGTATCTCTTCCCATTTCCATCATGTGCTTTGGCTTAGGAAGAACAAAGCCACTCGACTTACACCACTTGACTTACTTTCTGCTAGATCCTAAGCTTATAGCTAAAGGAAAAATCTGTATGAATTTTATCAGGAATACAAGAAAAAGCTCTTGAATAGAACATGTAAGTAAATAAAGTTTTTCTACTACCTACAGAAACACTTTGCTAAGACACAAGAGGTGGCTAAGATACAGGAATTCATGCAGCTACAGAACCCTGTCCTTTCTATCTTATGTAGATTCTTTTTCCTTAAGGTGATGAGACTTAATAAGAGTCTCAAGATTCTAAAGCCCCACCGTTTTTAGTGAGGAGTATGTTCTGGATTGTTTTAAGATATAAAAATAACTCCCATTGCCCCCATATTCTAGTGAGCAATTTTTCCTGCTTGCTAATAATTATGTATTATTTATCTAAAATGTAGTTACATAAATTATAATTAGGACAATACTGATGAGATCAGATTAAAATAAATATACTTCTAATGCAATGAGCACAGCTGCTCAGTTACATTCTCACTCTACCCACCCATTTTCTACTGGAAACATTTTCTGTCTGTGTTAATAATACCAGCTGCAGGGAGATACTCATACAACTAAAATGGAGCCATAGTTCACACTTGTGCTAGGTTTAGTGCTGAACGAAATACAGTCACCAATTCAGTTTTCATCACCCATCTTGCGATTTGTTTGTGGTTTTTTTCAAGCATCACCTTTTAGGATTGTGGGATTCTCAGCTTTCCTTTAATTAAAATGGAAGAGGTTTTCGGCAACTAACATTCCAGGTATAAGCTGGAAAATCTGAAACCTCAAGACTCAAAAATAAAAAACCAAAGCAACACATGGGGTGAAAAAAAAGGCTTAGGATTAAAGTCTTTATCATGATTTCTGGTTGACTCACGGGCATCGGACCTGTGAAATTGGCTTCAGTGAACACTCTGTACTAGCAATTCAAGATGACATATATTAGCTAGAAGTAATTTTTGGAATCTGAAGGGCCAGCAGTTTAAAAGTTAGTGCTGCAAACAAGCCACAGCAACATCCATGAAGTTTTTTTTTTTTAAAAAAAAGGCAGTGGAAGTTTTTTTTAACATGTTTGGACAACATGATCATGCCTGAAAATTCACAAGGTCCACATGCAAGATTTTTGCACCACTGTAATCTAATCATGTGCTAATCCTTGGATTTTTTGTACCAGAACAAGTCATTCCTCTATGCTGCCCTAGAATGAAGACAAACTTTCAGCAAGCTATAGTGTGGTTTAGTTTTACTAGTGCAATGCATCAACCCCAGGGCTGGCATCCTCTTGAGGACAAGAGCTATGCTTTCATACAAAGAGGACTAGTTCCCCCTCCAGTCTGTTCAAAATATTGTTCACTGCTTCGAGCACATCATAGCTACAGACCCTACTTTTCCTCACAGTAACTAATATGAATGGTACAAAGCGTAAGCCAGTATGCTCAACGTTTGGTGACTTGATTCCACATCACAGTAACTACGATTATTTACAAGAATCACCACCTTTCGCTTTACTAGCACTCCTTCAGCTTGCCGTTTGCCCTTGTGCTTTGGAGAACCGCTAACAAAAAGCCCATCGAGCTGCCCTGCATCTGCCCCATGTCATTCCCCAGAGCTTGGCTCTGCCGTGTGACTGGAAAATCTGAACTACCTGGCCTGTGACTGCCTACAGCAGGCTGCCAGCATTGAGTCTTAAATAATTTCTTATAATAAGACTGTCTCATCGCACCCCAAAGCTCTTATCTTCTCAGTCTCCTTGTTCCAGCATTGCTATTTATGATTTTAAATCCCCGGGCCAGGGGCTAGCCTGGAGGGGACTTATTTTAAAGGACCTTAGTATAATGTGTTCACCACTGAGGCTCCAAGTGTATCAGAGCTAAGGATCACCTTGGCTAAAAATGCCCGGTAGTAGGCTAACATAGCAGCAGATGAGAGGGTTTCTTACTGTAACAAGTTCTTCCATATAGCAGCTATCTCATCTCAAGGTAGAACTAAACAAGAATAAGAAAAGGTATTCGTTAGAATGAAAAATTTTCCCAGGGATATGGTTCTTTCACAGGCACTGCTCACAGGAAAAGCTCCTCAGCTTCAGAGTAGCAGATCCCAGCAAGACAGATGGCAAGCATAGACTAACCACGTGATTACGACACATACCTGGAATACAAAGAGCTCTTCTGGGATGGGAACCGGAGGGTGGTCGCACATGTTATGTGAAAAACTTCCAACAATCTGCTACATTTTGGCAGGACACGGGGAAAAATTTTACATAACAAAAGCTTTTGTTTTGTTTTCCAGGACAAAACTCCCCCCATTTCTATACTAAAGCTTGCATTAAAAATGGGGAGAAGCTGTGGAGAAGGAGGGAGAAAACCCACCTTTTCCACAGAGAGAACAACATATTAAGTACTTGCCATATCATTCTTGGTGCCTTGTCTCAAAGTCCATGCTACTCATTTCTGCCAACAAGTTAATGACAAAATGGAATGCGTAACACTGGCAGTTCAGCTGCAACAAAATAAGCTGCTCAGTGCCCCAGAGTTTATGAGAAGGGACACAGCATCTCAACAGTACTACAGAGCAGCTAAGTCACAAGAAAACAAGATTATTTTATGCTGTTTCTATGCCAGCCTGGGCAGGGCTAGGTTAAAGCAAGTCCTGACAACCCTCAAACACAGGTCTATTTGCTTTAATTAAAAAGGAAAATAAGAGTGAGTTAAAACTATGCAATTGTTGACTGAGGATGAATCTATGTCCTTCTTTCTCTCTTTACTGCTCTCCTATTACTCTCATCCTGGACATTTCTTCTATTAAATACTTTACATTTAGACAGAGGAATGGGTACTGAGGGTCTTAGTCCCTTCTTCCCATTTGGAGGACTGCTGTAACAGAAAAAGCAATGTCCTGTGCTAATACCTAACTATGGGAACTCAGCAGGCAGCCTCTAAACCACTAATCTGAACGTAATCCAGCTCTACCTTTGAGCAGCACTACAAAGGCAAAGCAGGGGTATTCATTCTCACTGGTACATGTGCTTTTATTTGAGTATTGGCTGGGAAATGATACAGGTTCATAAGATCCCTGTTTCCTGAATAGTAGCAAATCCATATATACAATGGTTGGAAGATTGTTGTGCAATTTTATTTACTTTATTGAGTAATAGTCTGATAGCTACAATGGCAAATTAGAAGAAGAAAAAAAAAAAAAAGGAAAAAAAATCCCAAACAAACCCCTCCAAAAAAACAAAACAAAACCGTATTTCCCCACATTTTGGGAAACAAGCTGAAGAAAACATTCTACACTGTAGAAGACAGCTGTACCTGCTGATATCCATGTTTTGACATTGGAACTCAGCAACTGCAAGTCTGCAGCATACAGTCCTAAAGCCTCAACCAAAAGAGGCTTAATAGTAATAACATGGATATATCACCACTGGGGAGATGTTAACATGTTAACAAAGATTCTGGGATACCAATCTGGTATAATCAGCAACATACTGGTGCCCAGGAAAGATGTGGCATTTTTCCTTAAGGTCAGCTTTTAGAGAACTATGAAAACCCATGTTTTAAACTGATTACTTACAGTACTCCTTTACTTGCAGAAAAGCACAAGAATTATATTTCAATAAAAACTGAATACATGATCACTTTTTTGATTGGATTTGATTAGTTGCATAACTTTGGCAAGATTATCACAGTGTGATCCAGTTAAGCTTTCAGGATTATACGAACACCAGCACCAAATTAATCTTGGAATCAGACAACTGAGATGCTTATGCACTCTCATACGTCTCCAACCACTTCTGCAGTCTCTCCCGGTCCCACAGCTTCAGTTAGCATTTGATAATTAGTGCAGTATTTTATGCCATTGACAAAGCAACACAATCTGGACAGATTCTTGGCTTCCCTCTTCTCACAAGAATAGCATGCCACCTTGTCAAACACCCAAGGATGCAAACTGGGATTATACTACATAAAATCTCCCTTTGTGGCATCTGAAATAAAAACCTTTCCCCCAGAACTGCCACTGTTTTGATAGTGAATTCCATGCCGAGTTGTACAACTGGTTACTCAGTTCTTTGGCTGATTTTAAGAATTGCATTTAAAAGTCACTCTACATTAGAGGCATTTAGAAAAGATATTTATACCTGGTATTGGTACTCTTTCAAGTACTCTTTTAGCCTTGTTGGTAATGGCAGCTCCCAGATCTGATTTGTACATTTGTTTATAGTTATTCTGCAGCGGTGTTGCAGAGATGGAGCAGACGTATAGAGAGGTTTGTTCAAGTAAAGATGAACTGTTCCATTTGAAGGTGTTTCAGTTCTGTCCTTGCACATAAGAACATAGTACTCAATCAAGTGCACAACGCTGTTGAACTGTTTAAGTCTAGACCTGACACAAGTGATAGAGTCCAGTCTAAACTTGCCATCTTGATATTCTATACGCAGATTGGTTGGTCCTGCTGATGTTTTTACCGAAATAGTCAGTAGATACTCTGAGTGTGAACTATCCCTAACCAAGAAGGTCCCTTCGGGGGCATCCTGTAATCTTTCTTTGGCTTCAGCAACAGTCATGTTGCCCCAGTACCATCCTGTTAAAAGAGGACAGAAAGAAGGGCTCTGTTTATTCCTGTTTCTTTGTTTGTTTAAAAAAGCTGCTCTTTGGCTGATATACTTGTAATAACCCATTTCCTTTGTTATTTGAAAGCTGAAGTCCTGCAGGCATCGTAAACGTTTATTTGCTATTTAAATTCATTTGATTTACAATGAGCAAATTGTCTCGTTCCGGCAGAGCCTTCCAGGTCGCCGTTTATCTCCGTACCTGTGCATACACACGCACGAACCCTCCCGCAGCGCCCGGCTAGGCCAACGCCGC
>VZRW01013798.1:835-18504 GCA_013398125.1 Aegotheles bennettii | reverse complement strand
CACTTGCTGGTGAAGACTGAGGCAAAAAAGTCATTGAGTACCTCAGCCTTCTCTATATCCTTAGTAACCAGGTCTCCTGTTTCCTTCCGGAGGGGGCCCACATTTTACCTCGTCTTCCTTTTATCACTGACACACCTCTAGAAGCTTTTCTGGTTGTCCTTGATGTCCCTGGCCAGATTTAATTCTGCCAGGGCTTTAGCTTTCCTGATCTGGTTCCTGGTTGCTCAGACAATTTCTCTGTATTCCTCCCAGGCTACCTGTCCTTGCTTCCACCCTCTGTAGGCCTCCTTTTTGTGCTTGAGTTTGTCTAGGAGCTCCTTGTTTGTCCGTGCAGGCCTCCTGATGTTTTTGCCTGGCCCTTTCTGTTGGGATGCAGCTCTCCTGAGCTTGGAGGGGGTGATCCTTGAATACTAACCAGCTCTCTTGGGCTCCTATTCCCTCCAGGGCTTTTTCCCATGGCACTCTAACAAGGAGGTCCCTGAAGAGGCCACAGTCAGCTCTCCTGAAGTCCAGGGTAGTGAGTTTGCTGTGTGCTCTCCTCACTGCCCTCAGGACCTTGACCTCCACCATCTCGTGGTCACTTTAGACAAGGCTGCCCTTGAGCTTTACATTCCCTACCAGCCCCAACTTGTTGGTGAGAACAAGGTCCAGCACAGCACCTCTCCTCATCGAAATGTGGAAATTAAAACTCAAACAGTAGCAGATAAAATTGGATAGGCTGCATGAGGCAGTTACTGTCTCCCCTTACACTGCACCTGAACCATCCTTCCCGTGGCTCTGACAGTGCAGCCTGCAGCAGGGATGAGAAATTAACTTGCGCATCTCCCCCTAAACAGCTTCAGCTTTCAGTCTGGTGTGTTGAGATCACCCCTGGTTTCAGAGTGGCTCAAAGCTGCAGCCGTTCAGAAGCAGCTTCATGAGCTGTTTGGTCTCGAGGTGGCAAATTCTGTCATAGGGTGGGGTGAGTGGTTGGGGATGAGAATAACTCCTTCAGCCATCTGATTTTAATCCCTTACTGTATGTGACTTGAAGTCCTTAGATGCCCTCTGCTGCCATGCACCAGAATTAACAGATGGCTCTATGTAACCAAATTCAAATTTGCTGCAATTTGTTATTATCTCTCTTTGTAAATGAATGGGGGAGGGGAAGTAATATCCATAATTATTACAAAATATGTAAAACCTTTTATAAAGTGTGAGTTTGGGCTAGACATCTTTTTTGACTTACAGTGCCATTGCCCTGTATTTCAAAATTTTAACACTATTTTTAGCATTCTCTTCAGAGCTCACTTCCCTGGTAAATTATCCCTCTGGGAATAAATTTGATTCAGAAAGATGCCTGAGGCACAGCAGAATTTTCCTCCATCATTTCAGGCCACGTCATGCTAGACAAAAGGAAGCTGCAAAACCTGCTGCTGTGGATCAGTCGCTGTTCTGAGAAGGAACTAAAGGATGCGTTTAGCCATCGGATGTATTGTTTGCATAAGACAACAGCAGGCAAGAGTCGATATCTAAAATGGAACAAGAATTAAATTTCTGTCTCCCGTTTGCCTGTGTTACAACAGTTTTTGTGTGCTGGCAGGCACAAAGCAATCTCAAGTCAAACAGAGCTAATCCTGGAGGGAATCGCTCTACAGGCTCTAAGAATCAAGTGTTTCTGTGGTGCTTGAGTGTTGGCTGTGTTGGTTGTACCAATTCCTTTTCTCTTCTGCAAGGAAAACCTACCAGAACAATCCCACCGTTAACTCCCCAGCTCAGGTTCCTGACATTCGCTGACTGAGTGCATTTGCTCCAAATGGAATTATCAGCCACTCTTTGTGTATGTTTTTAAACATGCCTAACCTTTTCTGAGGGCTGTCTGTTACTGTTCTGTTTGCCTCTAGGTGGTTGCCAGGGATGTTACAGACAGAAGTAGGCATGGCAGGAGGGGGTGTGAGCTTTCCAGTGCGACATACGACAGCAGGGATCTGCTCCAGGTAAGTGGCAGTGGACACGTACATGCAGGAGGGTCCCTGCCAGGCTACAAAAAAGATACAGCTTGGGTTCATTGAAGGGGTGAGCTTCCACACTGTGCTTTCTTTTCTCTCCAGCACAGTCCTCCACTTTCAGGGACACTGGTCTAGAATATGCTACTTACATTTTTCAGGAGCTTTTGTAATTTTTCCAAAACATAATCTCAAAATAACCCAAGTCTATAGCAAAATCTTGTTGTGAATGGGGGCTTTGTTCTGTGAGACTATTTCTGAGAAGGCCTGGCGCTCTGTTAGCCATTGCATAAAAGGCTGAAGCATGAATTTGTTCATACGCTTTTGTTTTCAGTGTGTTCATTCCTGCAAACCCCCCCGCTTTCTCCAGGAAATACGTGCAGCCCTTCAAGTCCTCCTGGCAGCTGGGCTATATATTGTTACAGTAGCAAACCTGTGAAGCTGTACCAATTTATACCACCTGACAATGTGGGCCATTGCATATATTTTTACTAGATTCACATTTTTGCAATTTCTTGTTCTTTCAATGGCTTTTTTTTTTCTCTGTCCATCAGGGAGTGGAATCCTGCATCCAGCTGTTTCCATTCAATTTGTATTTATATACTTAATGGTTCAAAATAGATTATTTCTAGAAGCTTTCACAATCTAGTTGAAATTCCTGCTTAGCTGGAGGTACTAGTGAGATGTTAATGAAATCCCTTGGGACTGGCTAATGAAAAAGTTGCAGCAACAATGACAAAACTAACAAAACACAACTGATCAGTTATGCTCCAGACAGTTCAACAATCAATTGAAGCATATCTTTTAATCTCCTTGGGCATTTTCAGGATCAGTTCCTTGAGCTGTTCTAAGGAGGCAAGAGAATGCCAGGTAAGGAGATGAATTGTTAAAAAATTTGTGCTGCGCTGGTAATGTATTTGTAGCAAAATTAATTTCTCATATGAGTGCAGCTGAAGAGGAAAAAAAAAACCCACAAAAACACCTGGCAAGCTATATAAAGTGTAAAGCTTATTTGCCAGTGTCACAGTTTTTTAACTAGATAAACCCCTTATGTCCTGAGAATAACTGAAAAACAGCTCTTTAATTTTTTTCAATACCACTATTTTATTTTGCTGACATTTCATTAGCTCTGAAATGGAAATATGGCATTTTTATTTAGTAATGCCTAAATGAAAATTTTAAGAATTATGTCCAATTGTTGGGTCTTTCACCTCATCATTTTGCCAAATGCCTCAACTTGAACCATTTCTTTATAGATTTCTTTGATCCTCTGAAGGCTGAGAATTACAGAATATTGACATTTAATAACCTTCAGTACGGTTCATTTACTCTGATATGGACTGTTGAAGATCCTTGCTCCTAAATCCAGATTTTGTTTGAAGTTATAGAAATGCACTTTATTCTCTGCATATTTTTGTTTATTCAGAATAAAAATCCTTTTATTTTTACAGGAGTCTCAAGTGTGGCACCTCTGAACTGGATTGAACAATCTTGACTCAGGTTCTTTAGAGAACGGTAATTATGCTTGCGAGTTGCTGGTTTTGTGTGTCTCTGTACCAGACTCATTCAGACTTAGCAGTCCAAACAAGGACAATCTGAGCTCAGGTTGTCTGTAAAACAATGTGGGTCCCAACTCCCTGATTTCAGAGGGCATGCTTCTATTTCTAAATAAAAAAAGTCCCACATGCCAAGAGGCTCAGCTTGTATTCACACTAGCTGGGGTAGTTCCCTCAAGAGCAGACTCCTGTGTTCAACATCTCACAGGACTCCTTGGATGACTTCTGGTGCTCCCATAGACCCAACACGTAATTCTCATTTTTTGTTGTTTTTCAGCTTGAAGTATCTGATATTACATGAAACTGCACTGCAGCAGTGCAACAGTGCTTTCCTAGCATGAAGACGAGGGCATGCATTACACGTTTTGTGCTGCGGTCATGTTTGAGGGTGCGCTGTCAGCTCAGGCAGTCTAGAAGAGCACATAGGGTAAGGTCAAACAAGACATGATCTCGGGAGCAGTGCTTGGTGTGAACACTCCCTGCAGGGGTGTGCAGCCATGCTTTAAGACAGCGAGGAGCAGGGGGAAGCAAGGAAGACACATGGGGATCAGCAGCCAGAGCTTGAGCTTGCTGCCCAGCCTGCAGCAGTAACAACATGCTCAGAGGGACCCCAAGCATCAGTCTCCTGCTGGGGACCACCTCTGGCTGAGGCAAAGTGCAGACACAGGTAGTTCGACTGCAGGATAAACACTTCACTCTTAAAAGAAATGCAAGGTTTCTCGTGTATCATTTCTACAAAGTCACGAGTTAAACTTTTGGTCATGTTGAAGCAAAACACCCAGTTCCAGTGACTCAAGGTTTTGTCCTTAGTGTGGACAAGGACTGGCTAAGCACTGTGAAGGTATTGACCACAGCTGTGCTCTATCAGGACAACCACTGCTCTTTTCTTTCCACAGGCCATTGTGTCACCCTTCAGCCTTACCAGTAGCCACTCAGGGCTCACTTCAGATCTTCAACAAATATGGCCATTTAAAGTCAATGAATTGTAACCCATGCAGCCAACATACAACATGTTTATTTTAATAAATCTGAACATACAGATACATGCTCTAGAAAGGGACCTTCTCCGCTCTTTTTCCTATCTCTGCTTGCGGTGAACTTCACCAGGAATTTTGTTTGCACTATGCCTCTACTCTGGATAAGAAATCCTTTTTTCTTAATCCAGTTCTAAAATCTGTGGAGCTTGCTGCTACCCTCAGTTTCCCCATCACTCATGTCAGCACTTTAACTGTATAAAAAAAACCGTGGGGAGAAGCGAGTTTTACAAAGATAGGAGGTATTCTTGGAAAACAGCAACTGAACCCATTTCTAAAGCAGTCAGGATTAAAAGTTACAAAATAAGAAAAAAATGTGAAAAGAGATGTTGAGTCTTACGCTACTGTATACTGACCAATTGTTAACTAGTTAGGGGTCAAGAAAAAATTTTTCCTGGCACTACTTTATTGTTCAATTGAAATCCTCAGTGTGCCTTCACTAAAGCAGAAGGTGCAGATCACTGCTGCGCACAGCTCTGATCCAGCACAACTTAACTTCAGAAAAACGCTACTTAGCTTATTATTTGTTTAAAGAAATACAACATGAGTTTGAATAATGAGAAAGACTAGCAGTATTTAAGAAACACTAACCTTTACATGAAGCTATTAAGCTGTGTTTTGTTAGCATTAGTGAGTCGGAAATATATGTTTGTACAGTACGGTCATGCTTTAATAGTTTAATCTTTTACTTAGGTTAATTTTTATTCTACATGATAATGGCTTAATGCAGTAGCCTCATTAACAGTCACTTTTCACTGTTCACTCAAATTTTCTGTGATACTTATATGGTTAAACTTTTATTCATCTTGGCAGAAGAGATGCTAAAACAGCTCTTCCAGAATTCTTTTTCTACAGTATCTCATATTTTGCTGGCAGGGAGGTTCTTTCGCTGAGGAATTGTAAACTTTGGTAGCAGTCAAAACTGGCCTTATTTAATGTAAACTGCCTCTGACCCAAGACTTTTTCATCTTGACACGTAGAAAAACTGAATATAAGCACAACTGTTTTCTGTATTTATTACTTATTTGATTTTTTAGAAAGACAACTTGCCAAAGTTTCTCAGCTCCATTGGCCATTCCAACCTCCTACGATAACTCTATGTGATGAAAAACTTTGTGATACATTGATTATAATCTCTCACCCACATCATGACACTTGGTGAAGTGCTACTCCAGGCCATAAACTTTTATTTGTCTAGAAGCCATGCAAGAAAAGCTGCTGGCCAAACATGCTATTCAGTTCATGCAGCTTCCACATAGCTCCCACCTTCTGATGTCCATTGTCCTAGCAGCTCTGCTTATGTACAGTGGAACTAACATTCTGTAGAAATTGTGTTTAAATTTTCACAGAATTCTGTGCAAATTACCCAGTAAGTCACCATTTTTGTGTTCACTTTTTTAGAAGTACCTAGAGGTAACAGTTGGGATCATGAGCTCATTAGAAGAGGTGCTATAAAGATAGAAGTAAGATAGTTGCTTATTTTATGTTTCTTATTTCACATCAAATGAAACAAAAAATAACATCTTAAGTATTATCTTTTAGCACTGAAGCACTGATTAAATATGAGGCAAGGTTAAAACCCTATGCACAATTTATTCAAAATTACAAATTAAATGTGTGTGAATTACTCTGTACAGAAAACAGAGTTCCTATGTATGGACTACATGCTATTAAAGGTTGGCAGAAACAGCAAAAATGTTTTTATCTTAAAAAGAAGTGGAGCATTTTTCTTTTACGTATATGTTCTCTAAAAAAAAAAAGACTGCTTTAATTTGCTATGATAGGAGAATCTGAATCTCAACTAACCTTCATCTTCCCTTCTTAGATGAGAAAAAGAAGCACTTCCAGAGAACAACGTGTGACACATTCTAGACAATAAAAATCTTAAAATAAGATAAACTGCCTTGTGTAGGTACTTCTTTTTTGTGTCAGTTAACTATAAGCGAAGCCCATAAAGATTAACTCGGGCTTAGATGTCTAATTAGTAGCTGTCTCAATCTTACAGATGAATGCAACTTTTCTATGTTGTAGGTACACAATCTGTCAGATCTTTATTCAAGTGAATGCTGGGCTTTAAGTCAATTTCATTGTAGCATTAAAACAAAATGCACATCCTCTATTACAGAAGAGGAATGCAGTCTGTATCTGATGTCTTCATTGTGTAACTTCTTACTGGTTTTGAGGATGGAATGAGCATGCGAGAAATTACAGCAGAGCAAGCACTAATATTCATAAAGATTGGAATAACTGAGAAATGCAGTGCTGGCTTTAGACAGCAATTACTACTGTGCATTGTAACAGAGCTACAGCAATGATTTATTCTGGTACAGCAGATTTAGACATGGCAGATGAAATTCAGACTTACTACAACAGTAAACGGACAAGAAGGGAACTTTCCTGTGGGGCTGAATAATGGGGAGGGCAGGAAGGGATGGATGGGGAACTGCGCCCTGTCACTATAGTTATGAGGAACTGAAGCACAAAGACATGAAATTTGTCACGTGGGTGTATTTGGCAGTTGGGTCCTATCACTGCTCCACGGTTGACTCATTTTTTGAAAAGGTGAGGGTGACATCTCTGCTACACCTTACAAAAGTCAAATGAGTCAAAGCAAATAGGCAAGTCCCACAAAATAACCTTTGATCCTTTGAATCCAACCACTTTCAGTCCTGCTAGGGAGTTCCTATTTCTTAAGTACTTACAAATTTAATCAAAGAGCCGCTAACACATATAGCTCAGTGTTAAGTGCCATGATACAGCTAAATCCTCTATGGTTTCAGACAAACCCAGTTGTGTTACTGTCCAAGATTGCCTCCTGGTGGTAGTAACAAGAATCTGCAATAAACATAATTTGTACAGAGAAAAGGCAAAAATCTGTTTTAAAAGCATGCTTCCTTTTTTAATTCAGGTCTAACTAGAGGAAGTGAAAGAACTTTCTTTTCACTAGGACATCAAGATAAACTGAGCTGCAATTTAAATGATTGGAATTGAAGACAAACTTTGACTGAAAGAGTTTTCTAATCGCAGGGTAGCAAGCAAAGCCTGAGACGACTTTTAGTGAGACATTAAATAATGAATTACAAAAAAAGAGAAAAAATCACAGATGTACCCAACTGTGCACTATCCACAGCAATGAGCTTAGTAAGGTCTGAAACACTTAGCTATGACATAAATAGCAAATAGCTGAGTGCCTAAAATTGGCTATAAAGACACCAGAGCAGACTTGGCAACTAAACTTTTCAATTGCAAAGAACAAGAGCAACAGAAAGCAAATTCCAAACTAACTTTCAAATGGATTATCCTTAGTCATAGAAGTGAGACAAGAATCAAATGGATGCATTTCCAATTCCGAGTTTTCAAGTGAAAAGAAACAGATAAAGACAGTTCAGTGTCTAGAAAGATCAGAAGGACAGCTTGGAATTGCTGTGAAAGTAGGATTTTAATTAGGTTATGCTTCAGATGACACAGGAGGAAGATTAAGAAAGGAACATAGATCAAGAGTTGCAGCATAATGCAGGGAAAGATTTCTAAGTATTGATTTTATGAATTAATGTAGTAACAAAATGGCATGTAGTGAACATCTGTTTGAGACTCGGTTTCCAGTAACTGGTCAGAAGAGGAAGTACTTTAAAGATAGCAGTCCAGCACATCATAGACTTTTAGCCCTCAAAATACCTGAAGAGCATCCAAAAATGTCTGGGAAACATTGAGAAATCCAGTATTTCTACAGTGATTGTGGGTTTGACAGGCAAGAACAGACAAATAACAGAAGGTTTCTGTAAAGCAAAACGTCTCAGTGGTGTCAGGCAGCAATAAGCAAAAGTACTGGGGAGAGGAATAGGGGAAAACAACTGAAAGTTTAGATTAATTCTAGAGTATCTTTTCTTACACAGGAGTAAAGTCAAATGGTGACAAACTATGCCTCAGCTTTCCAAAAATAAAGGGGCTCAATTTTGTGCAGCAGAATGTAACAGAACACTACACATGAGATACACACTTCTCACTTCTGGACCAGCATCAGTACCGGGCACCATGGATTGATGAAAATACTAAAATTTGTCATACTACAAATTACTAAAGACTGCTTTGAAAGTTATATTCTAGGCAGAAAAAATGATGATTTTCTTGTGACTGAACTTGCAGAGCAAGCAGCAATCCTGTTCAGAGACACAACAGACATTCCTTCATGATAGCACGTTTGTTATCACGCGAGCAACACATCATATTTCAGAGCCAAAATCACTTGGTTGATATAGGCTTGAACATGGACTCGGATATCTTACAAGCGGAACAGAGAAAATAAGCAAATTGATTTTGTGCTCTGCCATGATAAACCACTATCAGCTAACTGGCATTCGGAATTAAAAATGCATTTTTAAAAATAATACCAAGATAAATACTTTGAGTAGCTTTATGTAAAATTTCACGAAAGTATTTAAAGGCAGTCTTTTACACACATCCACCATTGCTTTTTTTAACAATTAAAGGAAATTCAAGGAAAAAAGATTATTTAGTAATAACTTTAGAAAAGTAAGTGTTCTTTATACTAACAATGGCCAGAATCTGAGACTTTGTATGGTACTCAACTTCTAGCAAAATCTGTAGATAACACATGCTGGCAAAATCATACCAGACTAACAGAAGAAACAAGAACCTTCCTAACTTAATCCAACTGGCTTTGGAAAGGAAATAAAATCAAAATGTATGACATATATGGGATAATTATTTTCTGATATTTATTAGGCTCTGCTAAGAAGACACTGAAGTCACTGAAGAGGCACAGTGTTCCAAGCTGGCCCTTTCTATCAGAAGGCTGATGCCTAAAACTGTAGACTGGGGTAAAGAATCTCCTTTTCGTGAGGAAAAAAACGTGCTAGATTACATAGAATACTATAATAGCAGAAACATTTAAGCACTACAAAATGCTAAAACTATGAAGCAGAACCAAGCCACACTCCTTTAATTTAAAGCTTTTTATATAATGAAGGGCCAATCCTTTCCGGCTAGAAAGAGCCGAGAGTCTTCACTGATTACCTTGTGAAGGCAAAAGAACTCCTCCTCCCCTAAGGTACAGCTACCCCACTTTATATACAAACATAGCACCCACACTGAACTGGAGCTGGGGTGGGGTTAAAAAAAGCAAAACCAAACCCCACAGACACACACACAAGTTATCTCAGATATTTGGGAATGCTGGGGGATTGAGAAGGGCACGTTACTACGCCTTGGAAGCTGAAGTTTAACCAAGTTGGCCAGTTTTCAGTACATGACAACTGCCTCAAATACAATCGCTTGGCTGACATAGGATTAAACATGGAATCAGATATCTTATAAGCGTAACAGAAGAAGCAAAACTTTCACCATTTTCATAAACTAACGTGTCCAGTTCTAGACTTCCCATTTTGACATGACTTCTAGGCATTCCCTTTACTGAGGACAAGCCTCCGACCTAACTTAATTGGAGCTTCCCATCACCTGGCACATCCAGTCCTAAGATGAGCACATTCACTGACCGTGCACGTGCAATCGCCTTCACCGCATCCTTGTTTCAGTCATGTGGTTTTGGTGTTTATCTGGCAACTAGCTAAGTAGAAAATAACAGTCAAATCTAGTTAAGCGTGTTTTAGTCATTGCACTCACACAGAATTGCCAAACATCTCACTTTCTGTCATTTTTATTTCCAGTAAAGATTAATAGCAAAGTGTTGATGAACAAGAAGGCATCTTAATTATCTGTCTTTAGGAGGATTAGGATTCTTGCGTCTTCTGTGATACCTAGAAGAAAAAAAAAAGGCTGCAGTGAATGCAAGCTTTGGACAGTCTTTGATTCTCCTGCTGGTTTTCACCCCAGTAGAGTAGTCTGGAGGTTACAGAAGTAAGCGAAATACAAGATTCACCAGAACAACCCATCACCACTTGTTAGATGTCATCTCTGTTGTTTATGGAGTTACATAACTACTCATTTCTACTGCTGCATCTGCTACAAGCACACAATAATCCAATCAGTTCTACAGCTGAACAGGTACAAAGGCTGCTGTTTATTCTTAATCCTTTGTATGAAGTTAATTTTATTACATGGTCAGCTTTTCCTTTGGCTAAAATGATTGCTACAGAACAAAGATTTGATGTTTAAAGGAATTACACCAGACTGTGCATTAAATGGTATGATTTTGCAGACAAACTGAAAAAAAACCCAAACTTCACAACAAAAGAGATTCCTAATTACCTCTTAATTGGCCTAAAACAATGAAGACCCTGTTTGATGTTCATTAAAGTGACTTTGGCTATAGCAAGTTTTACCATTTCATTTCTTTTACCTACTCCAAAAACATAATTCAAAAGTTTTCTGTGGACCCAGAAAAAAAAAGAAAAGGTGTAGCTGTATGAAGTCTTCATAGCTATAAAGTTAGCAACTACCAAAAGGTGTACTAACCTGCATTGGAAAGGAGTAACACAAAGTAGAATGCCATTTGTTTCCAGTGGTATACCTGAATGTATATAGTTCCTCTTTAAGCTTAGTCATGTATTTGTACCTCTCTTCCTCACAGCTTTCTGAGTACAAGCCACACCAAAGTGCACTTTTTCACTATTTCACATGAAAAATCTCTACTATTCTTAAGTCTGAGAATCATCCCAATAAGGTTTTTTTCTAAAAAGTTTTCAAGGAATAGATAATGCATGATTCCAAGCTGTGTTTGGTTATGTCCATTGAGGGTATTTTACATACTAGATTCTCTTATGCTGACTGCACTTAAAAACTTTAATAAATCACCTGAACCAGTAGCTAACTAGATGGTATGAGAAATTTCTACTCTGTGACATATTTTACAAAAAAGCTGCAAAGGCTACCAAAGAGGCAGTGATAAAAAAACCTTACAAAATACAGTCTTCCATTTATACAACACTGCGTTTAAGGTTTTATGTAGTAGCCCATGTGCTAACAGTGTCTTGTCTCACAGGACTTATCCTAGGTTGAATCTAGTCATTAAATTACTCCTGCATCTCCTTTTACATCCCAAAGAAACAAACATTGAAAAGAAAGCACTTACTGTCCCACAGGATACCAGCGATGTTTTGTTGTGTAAAACATTTTGCTGAGCTCTTCAATTGTAGGACCTCTGTTGTTCTTTAGCTCTTTTTCATTCAATCTGGATTTCAAAACTTGATCAAGGGTTTCTTCTTTATTATTCACTGGGTCTGGCCGTGGTATGGGCTATAAAAACAATAGTGCGTATATATATATAATTTCCTTCTTCTCCTTTTTTTGAGAAAATCAAAAAGCCAAGCTACATAGGCAGCACCACAATTTACTCTTAATACCTGAAACCAAAGGAATACAGAAGAATACTTGTGAAGGCTGTTTACTGCTTCCCACTGCCAGCGAAACAAAACCACACCACTGTGGAGCAGATGTCTAGAAACATCTAAATTACCCCAGGTGCAAGAGCTGATTACCCTACCCCTAAAATCAGCACTGCCGTCACCATTACTGCTGATCTCATCCTTACAATTCAGTAGCTGAATCATAATCTTGAGTTCTACTAACACAAAAGTACTCACATTATTCCTATTTAGAAATTTATTCATAGTGATGATCATCATCACTAAAAAAAGCTTTTAGATGATTTGTACCTTGGAGAAGAACGTCACTTCCTAATTGTTGGTGCATCTGCTAAGACCAAGACATTTGTTCTCAACCTGAAACCTGACTACTAGCACTATCACAAATATTTTTACTTGTTTTAGTCTTTTACACCTGTTTTTCCCGAGAGACATGCACTGATAAATTTAAAGATACCAATATGTAACTTGTTTTAAGTTTTCAACGGATACTTTTCACACTGGGTTCTTTAGGAATGTAGCTACTATTTGTAGTATTTTACTAGCACATGAGAACTGGAAATTGAAACAAAAAATGTGAACTAGAAAAGTTTATCTAGAGTTACTTTTGTCAGTGTAAAGAACACACTGAAAGTACTATTGATGATAAAAATTCAAAATTTATTTTTTTTATGGAGTTTATAAACCCAGAGTGCTGAACTGAATTTAAAGTGTGAGTTGAAGAAAACAGCAGCAGCACTTCTTTATGTCCTCGGGCCCAGACTGCTGCATCTGTACATGGAAGGAGGTGTGAACTATAACCTGCATTCTAAACACCCTCTTCAAGGAGCACACTCGTAGACAGACACTAGTTTTCTCTGCAGTACATGACTATTTGAGTGCCTCATTTAATTCTATCTGAGCTACTATACACTGTGGTATCTAAGCATTTCTCACTCTGCAGCTTTCCCTAAATTCAACTAAGAATAAGGTCCTTCTCATTGGCAGCAGCTACACTCATCATTCAGTTACTACACTGACATGCTGATCACCTGATAAAAAGTACCTTGGTATTTTATAAAAAAAAATAATGCTCTAAAGACTCAAAATTATGAGCTACTTATGCTCTTACATGGGTGAGAAATATAAATGTGTACATTTGGACATACTTTTGTATGCTCGTATGGAATCTCGAGCGAAGGGTGGTAGCAGACAATTGTCTTCAAATCCGATGTCACTGCAAGTTCCACTTTGCTATAAAAATAAAAACTTACACTCTTAAATATATCCCTTAAAATTTTCAGAAATGCCGAGCAACTGAACACTCCAAGTCCCCAAAAACCCCACATTTGACCCTGTAGTTATGAATTCTTAAGAATCTTCTGTAAAATAAAGCTGTACACAGTAAGGGCTAAAATAAAGTATTAAAGATAGCTGGAAACACAGGTTGGAAAAAAATCTTCAACACTTGGAATAATTACATTACAGATGGGGTAATCATCATCAGTGATACCTAGGACATCATGCCTTTATAGAAATATGGCACCTACACAAGAAAGAATAGAAAACAAAGCTCTGTTTGGGGTTCTAACTTTTCTATGTGGTAAGAGATTATGAGCATCATGAACAAAAAGTCCTATTGAGAGATTCCTTGAGGGAGTACGACTCTCTTCTCACCTCCCTTTCTTATTAACTTCCATGACTTTAGCTTCCTAAAACCTTGTATGATACAGATGTTGCATTTTTAACTATATTTGCATCATCTTTTCTGGTTTCTACTCAGCTTTCCCTTGCAGCAGCACAAAAACACCTGGACTTTGTCTTGACAAGCAGCATCAATGAAGATGACTGCTCTTAGCTACTTTTGCTCTTCCACAAACAAAACTGCAGGCGTACTGAGGTCATTGCCACATTTAGAAGGAGTCCTGCATGATTTTTCATTACACTTGTTTTTTGAACTACTAACTTCACAATTTTTATGATCAAAACCAGTACTTTAGTTGAAGTTACTACATATATCCAAAGCTAGCAGAAGGTGTATTTGATACCATTATATAACAACTTCACGACAGAGAAAGTAGCTCTGGAATAAAAGTTACATGAAAAGGCCACACATCAAAGCACTTTTAAGTACCAGTTGTAGTCTTCAGGGAGAATCGAGTATGTAGATTTATGGCAAGCATGATACACAGCTCCATCTGCAAAAAAACCCAACAAACATGTAAAGAACACTAGTGTAAAAACAAACAGCTGTGCCAAATTTCAGAATGCTCCAAGTCTTAATCAGGGATTATAATCATACTCAGTTTTAGATTAACAAAACCCAAATACTGTCTAAATAGAAGTTCATTTTACTACACAGATTTATAGTACAATCAAAAATACAGTATCTAGGTAGCTATGGCCTACATTTACCTATCCAATTCTTTCGTTTTCCTAAGAAAAATCACAGTATGATCAAATTACCTATACATTTCACCACTAGAGCATATTCTTTATATATGCAAAGAACATTAGTTTGTGACTTACAGGGAAGATCGTAATTTCATTCATGCTTTTATAGTAAGTATTACTTCTCTGGCAACTGCTGTATATGCCACACAAAACTATAATGTCTTGGCTGCTGTAACACTGGAGAACTTTATCCCATTTTCCCCAGGTTCCTGTTGCTCCAAGGAAAGCAATCACAAAAATTACAAGTGGTAAAGAAGGCCAACAGCATCCAGGACTGTACTAATTAGACTGAGAGAAAAGATTATCTCCCTCTACTCAGCACGTTAGACTACATCTAGATACTATGGCCAGTTTGGGGCCCTCTAATAAAAGATAAACTTGGATGAGTTCAGCGAAGGCCCACCAAGATGGTCAGGGGCTGGAGAACCTGCCCTGAGGGACAGGAGCTGGCTCAGCCTGGAGCATAGACAGTTTTGGGGAGACCTAACAGCAGCCCCCAGTAACCATGTATGAGGGTTATTGAGGAGAGGGAGCCAGCCTCTTCACAGCAGAGCATGGTGGGAGGACATGAAACAACACCCTTAAGTTGAAATGAGAGGCTTTGACTGCATAGATAGAGAAATGTTCTCCTCATGAGGACAGCCAGCCAGCAGGACTAGGGCCAGGCAGGTTTGTGCATTCTCCGTCCTTGGAGATTTCAAAGAGCCAGCTGGACAAAACCTTGAGCAACCTGGTGTGACTGCAGAGCTGAGCCTGCTTTGAGCAGGAGGCTAGACCACAGACCACTCAAAGTCCCTTCCAACTGAGTTTTCTCACAATTCCATTCCCATTTTTTCACAGAATCATAGAATTATTTAGATTGGAAAAGATCATTCATCACGTCCAACTGCCAACCTAAGGTCAGGCGTTAAACAGTAACAGTCCCTTATATAGGAACCATACCATAGGCACCTTGCCTTCCACAGCCACACCGGTGATGCATGCTTAAGGTGGGCCCTCGTTGACTTTTACTAGCAAACCTCTTCTTTTACTGCCAGAAGCTGACTCAAATCCACACACACATTTGAGTCCAGTGAAGCTTCTTTTACCATTACACTTTAAAAACCAAATTACGATCCCGAGAACTAAGTCTCAGCACATTCTGAACCTTCTGTTTTCAAGTCAGAAAAAGGTTTCAGCTTTTTTCTGACACGTTATTTTATGTAGACCATCTTTAGTTTTAATACAAATAGTTCTTTGGGCTTTCCCAATTTTGACACGCTGAATGTTCTCCCCCTCCATTATGAACAGCCAAGAAGAATCCTAAGAAGAAACTTTTGTGTAGCTATTTTCCTCTCAGGAATATTTCAGATGTAAAATTCTTAAATTTAGAATTTCTGTTAGCACTTCCATGCTTCAGTTCTTCCAGTTAATCCGGTTTTAGTTATATAAGAAGTTGAGTTCTGGTAAAATATTACTGCAAGTACTTCATATTTCTTCCTAAGATTTCCTTCCCCTCCTTGCCCACTAACCTCTAAAATGTAACATGTCCATTGTATTTTCTCAGTTCTTGTCTTTTCTAACATCTTTACCATCTCCCCTACATCTTTCTATTGACATCTAGAACATGGGTAAAAATCTAAGAAATAACACTTCCCATTTTCTTTTGTTCTCTGTTTATGTTAAGTAATGGTATTTTACTGCAGTCCTTTCTCACCACTGTTTGTAAGTCTGAAAAAGTAAATTTAAGTCGTCAAATATAAAGAGGGGTGGTATTTATAAACTAATTAATAAATTAGAGGAGTGTCATTATGTGGACCATGGAAGATTTAAAAGAAAAAAAACAAATCGAGATAACCTTTAATTATTGGCAGAGTACATGGAACATCAGACTCGATTCTGTTCAAATAAAAAATCACTTCTATGCTTCCATTACTTTTAACAGTATAGGAAAGAGGCTTTCCAAGAACAAATTTTAATATAGGACCTCTACAATTTCATCACTACTTACTTTGCAGCAGGGCCTGCTTACAGGTTGCTACTGAGCGCATCCAAAAGAAGCTGGACCACGCAGTTCTAAGTGACGTTGCCATGCTGACAGCAGAGGGGAAACCAGTCCTGGACAAGATGGAACTCAAATGGACGCTGTATCCTTTCTTCCTTTCACCCTCTGAAAGAAACAGTTTCATAACTGTTCAGGGCACAAAAGACCGACAATTTAAATTCTTGAATATCTTAATGATAAATACAATTTGCACAGTATGTTCCTCGTTGTTTGTCAGTCCTTTAGAAGTCCTTATTGTTTAAGATACCTGCCTCCTCAACAGTCAAACGTGGTATACAGACTTTATGTACCGAGAGGTACTCTTTGAAAGTACATCACTAACTTTAGAGAAAGTTCCCAAGCTTGGGTCTTCTCAGTTTTGATACTGGTACCCACCCACCTAAGGTTTGCATCCTTCCATCCGCATACTCCACAGAAATATTCCCGAAACATGCTTTTCTTGTTCATGATCTAAGTACCATCACGCAGTATAAAAACAGAAGTACTTATAAGTAACGCTTGCTGTAGTTAACAAACTGTCTAGCTGTAGTTGTTTTCATCCACCTCAGAAGCAATACACCCAAAAGCTACAGAACACCATTCGGAATACCTTAAACATTACCCCAGATTTCAGGGAAGCAGAAGGACACGTATAAACATCTTAAGTTTTTGTTGCCCAGAGGAAAAAAAATGCTTCAAAGAGAAACTTATAATGATGCTTAAAAAACCATACCTGGAGACAGCTTAAAGGTGCGCTCGCAAAAAAACCCAAAAGGAGAAACATGTTTAAAACTGCCTTGTGTTTAGTGCTTGAGAACACCACCACAAGTTGGTATTTCACAATTTCTACAATAATCATCCATATTTTTTTCCGACCTGCGGGAAGCGCTGCTGAGGCCAGAGGACACTCGCCCAGCGCCCGAGGGCTGCTCGGCTCTGCCTTCCCAACGCCCGAGCCCGAGGGGGCGAGCAGGGCAGGGCCCAAGCGCGGCCCCGCGGCTCCAACCGGGGCGCTCCCGCCCCAAGGCGGCGCACGGGAACCCCCGAGGCCCCACCAGGGCAGCAACGCGGGATCCCACGGCTCTGACCAAAGGACACGTTTGCCTTTAGGAAACAAGAGCATCAGCTCGCCACAGCGAGCAGGGGAGCCCCCGCCGCACCCCCGGCCCCGCGGGCTGCCGAACCCCACCCCGGGCTGGAGCCCGCACTCTCGCTCCCCCTGGCCCCCCCGCGCCAGCCGGGCACGCCGCGGCCTCCCCTACAGACGCGAGGCGGGCGGGGGCTGCGCAGCGCGGCCCG
>VZRW01013797.1:2909-42655 GCA_013398125.1 Aegotheles bennettii | reverse complement strand
CTTGCCCTGGCCGTTTGCCAAACTAGCACACTGGGTTTCCTCTCATCCTTGCAATATGAGGTGGTACGTCAGCTTCTAGGTGCTCTCCTTTATTTCCTTTCGGTTTAGGATGGCTCCTCGCTGAAGATCCCATCCAGTTTCTCAGCTCATGTTTGCAGGTCTCTCTGCAGAATTAACCAGCCAAACTTGTTTTTCCTTTCTCACCTGGCTGCATTACTGAATTTCAATGTCTCTGCTGCTTTTATACTGAGGAGGGGCATGCAGTGTTTGCAACAAGCTGTGTGAACTGCTAGTGGCCTTTCTGCAGCAGCATTTTATCCAGGTCCTCTTACCCATTAGCTATTCTCTTTGGAAAAAGCAAGTGTGTTTAAGCTCTGCCTCATAATTGTCTTCCCTTTTTTAGAAGTACCAGTTCACCTTGTTTGTCAACCACCAAACTCTATCCCTCCTCCTGCAGGATTTGATTCAACTGCTCTCCTAGTCCCTTTGCTTCCCTCTCATCCACAGGCATTCCTTCTCCTCTGGACTGAGATTTTTAGCAATCATATTTATCACACAAATCCCATTTTTACTTTTTAAACATCCATTTCTCCTGGTATTCTTTTTTCTGTGTGGCTCATCCTTTTCCCACTTTGGAAAATACCTGGTTCGATCTGAAGAACACAGTGTGATTTCCTGCTCCAGCCTTCAGAGCCTATCTTTTGCTGACTTTTGATCTGGTCCCCACCCCAGAAATGATGAGAAATTCTTCCATCATTTTTGAACACTCCAGAAACCTAATTTCAGCTTTCCATAAAGAAAGAGTTTTTTTCCATTTCTAGGGTTATGGTTGGGGTAGCGGTTGGTCATTTTTTAAAGCTTAAATATCTGCACAGTCTTCTTTAATGTATTTTCTTCCTTTTTATCTTTTTCTGTCTGGAGTAAATCTTGATCTCCTTTGCAATGGCTTTATTTCAGTCATATAGTTTTTCTATTTTAGTGGAAATTCTGATGGTGACTGTGCTATTTACTGGTACTTTTGCATCCTCACTTGGGGTCTCCTTAGTTTTGACCAACATGTTACCACAGCCTTAGCAGAGCATAACTGTTTTGCATAGGACACAAATGTAGGCTTTGGGCTTTTAAAAAAAAAGGGGGGGGGAATGCTTGATAAAGACAATATTAATAGGATTGAATAAGGACTTGAACTAAATTAAGCACATATGTAACATTAAAAAAATAAAAAGGTTCATAGTCAAAACATCCTCAGGCCAAGCTGGAATTTCTACACAGGAGCATTGACTGCTACTATGTCTGGACTGTGAAGTCCTGCTGACATAGTCATGTTTTGTCAGATTACACAAAATTTCCTTAATTTCTTTGTGGGAAACCTCCATGATGGCAAAGACAAGGCTACACAAAGGGGAAAGAGCCGCCATCAGTGCAAGGAGTGTTCACTGCTTGTACATAGGATGCCCAATACAACAAGAGCCATAATGAACTCTGAAATAGATACGACCTTGTTTAGGGAACTAGAAAGTTAAGTAGGATATTGGCAGCATCATGGCTCTGGCAAACTAAAGGTAACTGTGCTGAGAGTTAAGAAAAGAGGTAGATTCTTCAGTCTTAACCTATTGACAGAGGAAAGAATCTACTGGATAAACTAAGTGTAATTTTTGTTTTAAAATGTTATTGACTCAACTTCCTACAACTCTGAAGCCCTGCGAGGCAGGGAAGAGGATGGCCCTAGTAGCAAATGGCTTGGGGGAAGAGTGACACTTTACTACCAAGTATGTGCAAAGCAAACCACAGGCAAGTTGCTTCCCAAATTATACTGGGACAGTCTCTGTGGTAGCAAACAGCACGAAGCAAAGACTTCTTTCCTCAGGGAATCACAGGGTGCATCTACATGGCGTATTGTGGGCCAGCAGGAGCTTGTGACTACCAGCAATATGTTGCATAAACATACTCATAACAAGCCTGTCCCTGAACATGTAGTTATTTAGTATGGCAAAATGTTTGCTTATTGGAAACAATGCTGCCAAACACAAACATACAGAAAGCGTGTGCCAAGCTTCCCTTCCAAAATGAGATTGCCTTTAAAATTACAAGAATAAACCACTACCAACAACAACCTTAAGCGATACATTTTGGATTCTTTTTATTTGCTGTCTGGTAATGGAACATTCATTGTCTGCTTGCAAGTTTGCCACGTTGTCATGCAAGCTAGAAATGTACTTTAAAAAATTAGGTCTCAGACTCTAGGGTAGTTACCTGATTACAGCCTCTGCAATGCTCACAAAGCCATCAGGTATCAGGAGAGTTGTGCTGGCTTTGACTTCTCAGGATTGTGTTAATGGGGAGATTCATACCTGTGTGCTGTGAGGAACATGGATTTGAATGCCGGGGTGGGGCATAAGCATGTTCACATGTGTTGAGTAGAAAATAAATCTTGAGTGGGTTTAGAAGATGTTTAAGGATGTGGACAGGGTTTCATTTCTGGGTCTAGGTAAGGTAGTTTAAGAAGTTCTTAGCCCAAATTGTTCAGCCTCCCCCAGTGCTGGAGACTTCTGCCTCCCCAGCTGAGCTGGTGTGGTAGGAAGGGTCCTACAGTACAGTGTCAGATTTCCTTCCCCAGCAGTTTAGGCTCAGATAATGGGCTCTGAATGACAGTGCATGAGGAACGCTTGCAGCTTCTGTCCTTCTGGTATCGAGAGAGAGGATCCTACTGGGAGGAGTGAGGAGATTGCAGGTGACATGCATCTGAAGAATGCTAATGTCTTAAATAATTTCCAGTTCTCTGAAGAATAAATGTGTGTCTAACCCAAGACAAAGCTGGAAAGGTGCTGGTTATGTGGCTTGATATTAGACACTGAAAGTTCCTACAACTAAGGAGTTTTCTGCTTAATCAAGAGTGCTTGCAGTAACCTGTAGCGCAAGAAGGAGTGTGCACAAGAAGCAGCGGATCAGGTGTCACCTCACTGGAATTTGTTTGTCCTTCATACTGAGGCTAAGCCACTGAAACTCTTGTAGGTTTTATCTCAGCACTGGGAAGGAGGCTTATTTCCAGCTGGATGGTGATATGTCATCTGCTCCATCACTGCTGTGTGTCTATCCACAATTAGACACAGATGGAGCTGTCTCATACATGGCTCACCGTATGGATGCTGCTACTTTTAATTTTTGATGCCCCGTGTTTGTAATCAAATCCTAATCCACATCAAAAAGCAAACAAACCCCAAGAGCTGGAGTGCAGTAGATGTGTTAAGATAGGCTGTCTGGGTGTTTGCTCCATCTCTGACATTTATGCAAGGCTCTCTCTTCTCCTGGGGATATTATTACCCAACAGAAGTATATAATGCAGTTGCTGTTAGATCATCCATTTTATATGGAGTCAGGGGCGTTGGACTAGATGACCTTTAAGGTCCCTTCCAACGCAAGCTATTCTGTGATATTCATTATAATTTTAAATAATGCTTGCCTGACTTCATGTGCTGGGAATGATCACAGCTGTGTGTGTGCGTGTGTGGGGTTACGTGCTCCTCCATTCTGGCTGTCCTGCTCCTACCCTTCCGGCAACGAGCCAGCAAAATGGCTGTCATGTTGGTCTCTGCCAGACTTCAGTGGTTTTTGAACTGAGTCACTGACTGAGATGGGAAGAAGGAAAAAGTGCTCCTCTCTGGTCCTGTATGGTAAATCTCAGGGGACTGCAGGAAAGGTATTGAGAAGTGAAGTCTAAAAGCTGGTGAAAACAGCTGGGTAGAAAACAAATCACTGGGGCGAGGAAAACATCATGTTTGACCTAAGTTTCATGAACTGAAATTCTCTGTACATACCCATTACCATGTGACAGAGAACCACACAATGCATGAGGTTCACACAAGATGGTCATGTGAGATGAAGACTGCTCAAGTCTTTTATGAAGTGTTCCCCAGGCATGTGTTTCTGCTGGTTCCACCCAACTTTTCCCTGTCTCCTTCACTGTTGGGAAGGTGTGTCTTGGAAAACCTAATAGTCTGAAATTAACATTTTCCCCTTTGCCTTGTTATTTGCAGTCAGATAAAGATTTTGTTTGTAAATAACATTACTTTCCAGCATTCAGGCATGTCCTGAGGAGGAATTGGTGGTGTTTTTGTGATGCCTTAGATGTGACTGTGGGCATTTCCTAATCTGCAGCAGTGCAAAATTGCCCGTATGTGATGGGGAGGAAGGCTGATTTTTCAGGGTGGCAGATAAGGAGTGCTCTTCTGTTCTATCCCACCGGCACCACACTGATGAGCCCATCAGAGCGCTGAAGATGTGTACAATGAATGCTAAGCACATCGTGCAAATAAGCACAATAATAATAATGTTGAAGATGGGAAATGAATAATTTCTCTAAATGAAGCTTGGGCAGGAATTCAGATAGAAAGTATGTAATTAAACCAAGCTGGAACTTGATCAAAATACTGAAATGGTACTACAAAAAAAAAGAGAAAAGTTATTTAATGACTATTAGCAGGAAGAACCTTGTCTTTTTATTTCATCCAGAAAGAAGACAACTGCCAGCACTGGAGAAGTCAGATTCCCAAGAAAAAGTCCCTCCTTCTCCCACATGATTTTCCCATGGAGAATCGCTGTCTTGGGCTGCCAGGATAATACCCATCAGTTAGTACCCGTCAGATAATACTCTGGAAGCAGGGCAGAGATTTGTATGGGGCAGAGACTTCTGGGCTTGAGCCTGGTCAGACAGTGGGAAGTCTGGTGGCTGAGCTGAGCACAGCTGGTGCTGGTCCTGGCTGAGGATGTAGGGAGTGGAGATGTCTGGAATCAGTTTTTAACACCTAGTCCTACTGAAGTGGATGAAATGACTGCTTACGCAGTCCTGCTCCTGTCTGAACTCTGACCAGACCGGAACTTTGCTTAACTTGGACTCTCCAGTACAAACATTACTCACAGTCTATGACAATCTGAGGAAGAAAGGCGAGCAGCAAGAATCTTCACCCCATCACAAACCACAAGGTCACATTTGTTTCTGTGTGATAGACTCAAAACTGCTGCTGGCCTTACTGACTAGTGAGTGCCCCCTCTTCTGCTCCCATGGCTAGAGGACAACAATTAATAATCCAGAGAGCACCTCTCTTAGCTGGGCAAGGGCTGAACTTTGGTTGTGTATTTGTGAAGCTCAGTGCACAATTAACCTGGCACAAATCACCATAGCATAGTTCACTGTAAATCCTTACACAATAAATGGATTGTAATCACTACATTTCAGTGACTACTGAAAGGCAATTTGAAGACTAAATAAAGCAGGACATTGAGATTTTGATTGTCGGTCTTTTGAAAAGATTTGAGGCAAAAAGAGAATACCTGCAGTGCTCTGCAATGCTTGTGATGTGGCTGTGTGTGCTGACAGGGGATGGTCAAGCAGTACATGGGGAAAAGGAAAGATCAAGCCTTCATTCCCATGCTGGGGGCAAAGGAGGTGGGAATGCATTGCAAATCACATCATGGACCTATGCTCAGTAGTGGGGAGTGACAACCCCACACCTTTTTTCCCCTAATTCCCATAAAAAGGATACATTACTTAAAGCAAGGTTTTATTCTATAGCATGAGAGCCATCTTGCTGCTCATTTGACCCTACTAAAGCCAGAGTGTGGCTCAGCTGTACTCATGACTGTGAGGAATGGTTTTACAGTCACAGACATGTTGGTGTCTATGTGAGACTCGGCAGGTGAGGAAGAATTTGCAGAGAAAGGCATCGCTGAGTGCTACAAAGACAGATCCTTAGTGGTGTTAAGGTCAGTAGTCCTACAGGAGCTTCTAGCAGCTGACACTCTGCCCCGAGCTCCCAGGCGATGATATGGTGTGGTCCAAGTCCGTGCGACTGCCTACGCCTGCTGCTCTGCTAAGTCGGAGAGAAATTAAACCAATGGGAGCAGAGCTGCTCAGCCTGGCACAACCAAGGAAATGGCAGCTCAATACATGCCAATTACCTGGGGATCCCAGGATGGGAGAGGAGGGAGTTTACTGTGGTGGCTTTCATAAGCTGATACATGATTTAGGCCCGGTGAATGTGTGAGCATTGGGCTGTAACCTTCCCCTGGGTTACTAAAAAAAAGTCTATAATACGAGCTGCGCTCAGCTCCCTGCTGTGCCTTCGTGATGTGGGCTGCACTGGGGACTCTCCGTGCTTAAGGTGCTGTGAATTGGATCCAAACATGATTTAAGGTAATTTTCTTCTAATTCACAGTCAGGCAATGGAATAGATCTATCTTCTGAGAATCAAAAGTATTAACTCCCTTAGACGCAGTTTGAAAGCAAATGGAT
Organism: Aegotheles bennettii; assembly: GCA_013398125.1. NCBI lineage: Eukaryota > Metazoa > Chordata > Aves > Caprimulgiformes > Aegothelidae > Aegotheles > Aegotheles bennettii. The sequence goes on along the minus strand of VZRW01013797.1, from coordinate 36,366 downwards.
ACCCCTATTTTTTGGTAAATCTTGAGAGTGTTATTTTACTGTATGGAGATGAACTCCATCGGCAGAACACATACATTAAAACAAAAGCAGCTTATTTGCATTGTGATTAACCATTCCTGAGATGAGAAAGCTCATCTAGTTGTGAATATATGGCAACAAAGATTATAAACAGTGAGATGGGGCTTAATTTTTGTTTTTTATGTTTCTACAAAATGGCTTTCATACAAAAACATTTTCTTCTTACCTACAGCTGAAATTTGTCACCATGGTAACCTTCTGGATTTGGAAGGGCGGGGTGCTCTAGGCAAATATGTGGCCAAAATCTCAGAAATTGTTATCCACATAGGGTTTCTTTTCTCCTTTCTTTCTTTAGCGTCTATGAGGTTTTTAAACACTGGGCAGCTGCTCAGGTAACCAGATCAGAGGAAGGCCATACGGATTTAAACTTGTTTTCTTTCTTTGAAAGGAGCAGTTTTGGGGGCAATTTCCTCCCTTATTCAACTGGCTTCATCCTTCCCTAGCTGCAGCTCCAAGCTAGCTGGGCTTTCCAGGAGCTGCTGTACTGAGCTCTGCTCTGGTGCCTGCAGCATCACCCACTGTTTCTGGGGAAATGCCAAAATCCTGAACTGGGGTCCCAGCAGCTCGGCATGAGACAGTATGCTGTTCATCTGCTGGCTTCAATACACACATATTTCTATTTTGTTTTGTTTTACGTACATGTCCAAGACTGACTTGGGGCCTTAAAGAGGTTTTTTGAAGAGAAAGCACAAATGTGCATTAAGACTTCTGAAAATAAAATTATTAAAGCCTTAGAGAACCCTCTCCCACAATATTGTGTCAATGCAATATTATTTGAAGGACATGTCACCATCTTGATCATTCAACTTCTGATTTTTATTTTCCATGTATTTCCTGCTGCTTGCCTGTGTTCTCTTTATGGCTTTCAGGTTGCAGGAAAGAGGAGGAGTTTATGATTAAAACTCTGGATAAAGGCTATGTAGACTGAAGTTGCTATTAGTGAGCTACTGGCACTGCCACTAACTCCTGAGATAACCACAGTCGAGTCATTGCATGTCTTTCTGCCCGAGGCCCTAGTCTGTAGACAACACAGTCTTTCTTCTTGTCCTTTTGCTTTTTGCTTTGTGCCCCACTGTGTGGGCATGCAGTGTGGCAAGCACTGGAGACAGGGTTGTTCTTAATCTGTGCAGTAGTGCCTTGATTTTATCTGAAGCTCCTTGATGTAGCTAATAAATAAACAGTAGATAAAAACAATTCAAGGTAGTGCAATAATAAGGAAGTGGTGACCCCACTTGTTTGTTTGCTTTCTGAGAAGCTCCTGGCCTTGCCGCAGGAGCTATTAGTAAATATATCTAAGTAATCCCACTTCTTTCTTCTCCCTGTGACTGACATTTACACCTTCTTTGCTTTCCCCTGTAGGGTGGAAGCAACCAAAATCATTCCTTCATGTTCAGGCAGGGTGTGATTTCAAGCATTGTTTGGCCCGGCCCAGCCCTGGCTGTCTTTGCTCCTTGGTAGCTGTACGCTGATCTGAAGTACTTCACCCTTAACTAAGAAAAACAAAACCAACTCGGATTCATCCTGGGGAAATATTTTGTGCATCAATACTTACTCCAAGGAGCTGACCTGTGTTACAGTCTTGCTCATAAGAAGATTTTTTTTTTAGAAAACAACCAAGCAGCTGGTTTGTACTTTCTGCCAAGGCTTGGTCAGCTCTTGGTTAGTGCATAATTTGGGTACACTGGAAGTACATCTGCAAGTGGCTTCCTAATAGAGGTAAAGCCCTGAGGGGGGACTTGCATACACTGGCAGTTCCTTTCTCGGTGGTTCTTAGCTTGTGTTTTGCCCCACAACTTGCCTGACATAGATGAAAGAGCTGTTGAAGAGAGCTGTTGATTAACATAATTTGGCTTCTTCTGAGCTGGCAAGCAGTGCTAAGTGAGCAATGGGGCTTCTGCAAGGCCACCCCATGTGCAGCAGCACAGTGACACATGTACTGTTTTCTGCTGCCAGCTACTACCTGCTCTTTCTGGGGTAAAATATTTCTCTTACAGAGTTACAGAGTTTGAAAAAAAAAATAAATAAAGGCGTCAGAGCCGTTGACAGGCAGAGGGAATTCTCCTTTAGGTCAGTTTGAGTGCTAGGTCCACTTCTTGACACCTAGTGAGGCTGAGCTGACTATAAATATGCCGCTATCTACCGCACTGCTGTGCCAGTAGGGCCTGGGGGCAGAAAGCAGCATTTTAGGTACTTTAAGAGGCAGAAGAATGTGGAGTGTGAAATAGCTGTGTTCACAGATTGCCATCCATTATCTCGCTTCCTTTACACTGTCTTCTCCTCTCTTTGTCAAGGGCAACACAGCATGAACGGGGGAAAAAAGCATGATGTACTGCAGCTGCAGAAAGCTCTCTGATGTCTCCTACCCCCTTTCCTCTCTTCTGTTGTACACTTCCTGCCTTTTGTCTTGAGTGGAGTGGTGGATCACCAACAGACCTTGCCATTCAGATGCTTATAGACACACTATCTCTTGCATCTGAAGAACTGGGTAGGGAAATTTGTAAGAATGTGTCCTGTCCCCATCCCGTCCCCGTCCCCGTCCCCCGGCCTGAGATTTTTGGAGACACCTTCCTATCAGGTATATTACACAAACCACAAAATGGCTCCCTCCAAAAGGACCATCTCCCAGTCAACTCCCTCAAAATTCAAGGCAGGCAGGGAGGTGAAAAGCAATGATTTCCAAAGTTATCTGAACTTTTTTTCAAATCACTTTTGAACTTTTTCAAATCACAATTTTTTGCAGGCTCAGACTAGCATGGGGGATGAACAGAGGTTGTACTGGATGCCTGTTGCATTCAAATAAATTGATCCTCTCCCTAGAGCCCACCTCTTGTGCGCAGCCAAATGATGTGTGTTTGCAGGAGACAGTATGCTTGTGTTTCTCCCACGACACTGCTGGCTCATTAGTGTTATTTCTGGAGGTCTTGTTTCCACAGTAACAAGCAATTACCATTGTTCCTTGGACTGCCAAAGTTACCACCAGCAACGCAGAGGAAGATGCGTTATTCTCTATATTGGGATAAAATGCCTTCATATGTCTTGCTATTCACTGAATGCCAATCCTGACGCAGGTCCTGTGCAAATAGCACACTCCACCCCCTGCCAATACCGCTTTTGCTGGTATTAAGACATGCGAAATTCTGAAATGATCCAAAATGATCTTCTCAGGACTGTGGCTACACTGGCAATGACAAGGTCAGGATTTCAGCAGCAGGATGACTGTACCAATGGTAGCTGTAGTAGGAATATAAATAGAATAGCTTGGAGGCAGTTCTTTTTGCAATTGTGTTTAGCCCTGTTGTAAGTAATGCTGGCTAGTGACGTCAATAAAACATACTCTCTGTCATTACTGTATAGCTTCTACCAGTACAGTGGTGGAGCTTCCACAGAGGAGTCTGGTGGTCTTATGCTAGTGTCTGTATTACACAATGCCTTAATCATCCCTAAGGGGTGATGTCTGTGAATCTGCTGCAACCATATCTTCCATCTGTGGTTTTTCCTTTCCCTTTTACCTTTACATTGTACATAGACAGATTCAGCTGGAATGGGCTTTGAACCCCATAGAATATATCGTGAATTTCATATACATATCAAAAGATTAGAAAGCTGGGAAGCTGAAGAAAAATGGGCTTTTCTAGACAAGAGAAGTAAGGTAGTGGGACATTGAGGCAGCTGGATTAGGTTTCATGACTTGGAGAGTTTTTATGGCTTTCAGTGGCTCTGGTTTCTAAGTGTGACTCCATGTTCTAAAAAGCTTTGAGGCCATGTTGTAAGCTCTGAGTTCCTCTTAACAGAGGAACAAGTCTTCTTGTGAGTGGGTGTATGTATGGATCCACATATATGCACCCACTTAACCAAATGCCTAAAACCAGGTGTTGGAAGGAGAACTTGGCCTCTAGTCTCCATAAACCAAAGCACAAGGGAGCACAGAGAGCTTAGCTGAAGCAAAGAGATCAAGAGAAGCATTTTAAAACTGGGAAGGAACAGCCTTTTGCAGAAGGTCTTGGAAACACCTCCACTAGAGATTTTTAAAACCTGGACTTACCAGAGAAGGTAGAGGACAGTTTCAGATAAGGCCAGTGTGTGAAGGTGACAATGAACAGAAAAGGTGCTGCTTTGACAGCTGCCGAAATTGTACTGCTTTAGCTGCCCTCGAGGAAGTAAAAACCCGTCAGCAAACACTGTCTTTTCTTGAGATGGAGAAGGGGATAGGCAGAAACAATTGGTGATAGCATCCGTGATTCTTTTTTCTGACTAAAGTCTTACCAAGTCTCTGAAATGAAGTTGGAGAGGGAGTCAAACACAAGTGGAAAGAAAGTGCCTATATATCATGTATCTGTTCCAGAGGCCAGGCCTAATTTTTAAGTCTCTCAGTCAGTAGGGGTAGAAGTCTTAGGAAGTCCTTCAGTTTTCTTGGGGGCTGACCATAGAATGAAGGCAGCACCATGGAGAAAAGTTAAGAAGATGTCCTTGGGCAGGGAGAGAAGTCTTGCCTAATTCAACAAGCTTCTCTTCTTCTCTTTTGTGTTGCATACTCCTAAAGCCTTGGATTTTAGTAGGGTCTGTATGATGGAGGGGTTAAAAAAAAAGATAATCTTACTCACTACATCTAAACCAGAATCTAGTGTTTGAGTTCTAGGTGACGACGTGCAAGGCTTGGGTGGTTCCTAATGAGCCAAGACTTGTTTTTGTGTTGTAAGGAAAAGATTGCAGTCTCAAAAATACACCAAACCTTTGCTCTTTATCTCTAATCTTCAGGGCACCCACTGGCATCCCACATCTTCAGCCGGGGTGGTGTGCCGAGCTTGCCAATAGACACTAGATGGAGGCCTTGGGCTGCCGTTTCACCGCAGTCGCTGAAGGCAGAAGGAGCAGAGGACTTGTGCTTTCAGAAGGGAGATCTTCTTTTCTTGCTGCTCTGACATGCTATAAAGGAAAGGCCAAGCCCTCCAGATGCGGAATGGGATGAGTGAAGGAATGAAGCACATGTGCCTGTCCCATCCCAGGTCATCCATGCAACAGAACTTTGTGAGCAGAGCTGCGGCGGGAGCATTGAAGCCTTCCTAGTTCTTGGGTGTGGTTGGGTTGAAAGATTGATTTAATTTATCTTGTTTTATTTTATCCTCATTTATATATCCTGGTGGGGATAATTTTGAGATCCCCATGAATGCATATAAAAAGTATTAAAATTGAGGTGAAAGTGAATACTGATGAGCTGATTTATCTAGCAACAAATGCTGGTAGAACCAGCTAAGATGAAGTGCATGCTGTATTTATGACGGTTGCTTTTGACGAGGCCTCTAATCTTAAAACTATTCCAGATAGATTTAGAGTTAGTAGAAAGAATGAATCACAGGTTAAGTGAGAGGCAGATGAAACTTGAATTGTTAATTTTGAGAGACATTTCAAAGTTTATGATCTCAAGATTCTTGTTACTCCTAGTGATACTGTTTTCAGTGTATTCCTAAGAACTGAAAATTATGACCATTTCAGTTAGGTACTTTTAGAAAAATAACCAATGTTTTGAGAATTAGTTAAAATTTGGTACCGTTTCATGTCAGTTGTAAAGCAGAGTTAGATTATGCCAAATCAAGTCTCATATGAGGGCATGTTTTGCAGTCCTACCAGTAAAATAGCATATAATGAATATAATAATTAAATATTCTGTTATATAATTTAGTGCAGGTGATGTTTTATTTTCAAAACAATTTATTTTTTACCAAGTAATGGGTTTTATATCAAAAGTGGCACAAGCTTTATTAGTCTGCACTAAATGAAACAATTTACATTTTTACACTCTGAAGACAAAATGTGCTGTGTAGTAGTTAGGAACCAATTGTTTTTAATATCCTAGAAACCTGATTTCAGGCTAATGGCAAGCTATTGAACACATCAGTGTCCCTTATTATTAACCAAAGAATGTAAAAACAATGCAAGCAGTAGAAAATGATTAAAAAATATAAAGTTGCTTTCAAAATTAGTATTTTAATTTGAAAGAAAATGTGGATTTTTTTTTCCTTAAAGCAAAATTTACAATACAGAAAATTTTGTTTGAGCCTCCTTTTCCATAGAGACTTTTCAATTGTACTTACAATTTTGTAAAAAATGTTGATTTTATCAAAATAGTATTTTTTGGTTCAAGACTGTTTCGATTAAAATTTTCACACTAGTGTGAGCTGTTATGACACTTTCCTCCTCCACCCTCTGAGCTGTGGTAAAAGGGTGACTGAAGTTATTGATTTATCTTTCCTTATTTATTTTTTTTTTTTAGTGCAATGACTTTGAGAGCTCCATGACTGTTTTGCAGACAGATGTACAATTGTGAAACATCAATATGGACTGCAAATCTCTACTGTCAGTCAGCTCCTCTTCCTCTCTGCATAATGTAATCCCTATCACCACAATGCCTGCACAGCTATACATTTGCAAATACATTTTTCTGGAGATAGCATGCGTAGCAAGCCCTCCTTTACTTGTTCTCTTCTCTAGCAACATTATATGGAGTTTCAGTTCACAGTTCACTGTGTTCTCCCTCCTACCACTGAAATGCAGCCAACTCCAAGCTGCAGCTATTAAACATCACACAAGCAACACCACAAAACATCCTGTGGAAAGCAAAGGAATTCAGAGGAAAGCAACAAATTGAGTGAGGACTGCAAGGGTTGGCTGGGAAGAGATATCAAAAGATTATAGGGAATGAGTAGTGGTTAATAGTGATGCGGAATAGCCATCACCTTGATAAGCAGGTGATACCAGCATGCAAGGAAGAGCTTTTGAGGGTGTCACAAAAAGATGTCACTAGGAGTAGTCAGGTTTCAGCCAGGGAGACAAGCAGGTCAGCTTCACTGACCACTGAGTTTTGTCAGACTATCAAGAGTCCCATGGAAAGGGCTGCAGGCATCATTGCTTGAGGGTTTTAAAATTGGTCAAAGTTTCAAGACAGGACAAGGCAGAATCAGGACAGGTGAATAAAACAAGATGGAGCAAATAGCCATATCTATCCCCACTTTAAATGAGTCTGAGAAAACAGTTGGGAGAAAGATAGCGAGATCTGAAGGAACCTCATGTACAAAGTTATAAAGTGTGAACTGGCATGACAAGAGCTGGGGCATGGCAAGGGAAAAGCTTTCCAAGATAGTGCTCTTCTTTGACAGTATGGTAACCTTAGGGTAGAACAGGAGGAAAAGGAGGAAGATACACAACAAATCAGAGGAAAGGAGAAATACATGTGAATGTATGTAACTGTTTATGTGTGTGTGTGGCACAACAGGAATCTCATTCAGATTGTCAAAAGCATTGTAGGTGTCTGTATCTCAGTTTGCTCATACTAGTGGCTGGAAGAGGGCACCTGGGCACAGAACTTGCACATGAGTTCTTCCTGCTTTAGGTAAAGTGATGAGGGAGGAAGGTTGTCATACAGTGACACTGATCATTCAGTGGACAAACAAGAAGAAACTGCAAAAGTCTATTCACAACTCAAGTTGCATAGCAACACTAAATTTTCTGATTGCTGTTATGGCAGTCCCTTACTTTATCCCCATTATCAGAGCCCTTTTTTTCAGGAATCATGCCATATGATGTTACTAGCCGGGTCCCAAGCTGATTGTTCAACCTTTGTCTCTTGCTGGATGATGCCATGTAACTTGCTGGAAAGGTGTCTTGAAGTAGTACACCACAGAGAAAATTCCTTGCAGATCCATCACCACAGACCTTAGGGAGAAAAAGATGTGCCTGTACAGGATGGAGCAAGAGAGACAGATCAGGGAGCACCAATGTCCTCGAAGAAATCTGGTGTCTGACAAACTCAGCGGGATGTATGTTACCCCATCACTTCTCTGAATTGTCTTCATTCATTGAATTGAAAGGCTATTTTGAGGGGTGAGCCACAGTTGCTCATAAGACGTGTATCAAATTCTTCAAGTACATGCTTGTGCCTGGTGGTTGGATCACTCATATGGACCATTGCTGCTGTGAAATCTTCACTTCCAGCCAGCTGTTTCCTCCTTTTCAGCATAAGCACCTTGTGAGCTGGCTCCTGGCAGAGATGCTGAAACACAGAAGCAGTCACAGCATCATCATTCTGTGATGTTTCAGACACTGCCAGTATCTGAAACAGTACTTAGAAGTTTGCTTGTCTTGTGGGATGTTGCTAGTGTCCTGCATAATTTCTTTCCTGGGTATCTTGTATAACACAGCATCCTCCTCCCTCTTTTATTCTAATGCTGCTTCTTCTGCTGGCACAAGATCCTGAAATGCCCCTGCCATCTTTTTGCAGCCAAGGCAACCAGGGTCACTGGATACCAAGGTGTAGCTGGAATTGTAAGGACATGAATAAACTGAATGAACTCCTTTACTGCAACCATGAGATTGGCATGGACTTAGGACACTAGGTAGAGTGGAAATTAGCTTTCAGGCCTTTTGCACTGGGTGGTGGGGAGAGTGGTCTGCTTAAGCAAGTAATTCTCAGTGAGGGATCTCCTTTCAAGAGTGCCCAGTTGTAAACTATACCAGCTTTTTCAAGATCACCACTGCAAATTATGAACAAGCAAACAGATCTCAGAAGGACAAGATAGACTACCTGTCCCTTCTGTTTAGAGTAATGGAATTATTCTGCTTCATTAAAACAACTGATGAGGAAATAAACAGCCTTGAGATTCAGTTCTTCTCTTTTTCTGTGCCCAGAACCCAGAGCACAGAAATGGCTTAACACCCAGACTAGATGCTACAAGTCACTCCTGCTTGTTATTAAGAGGATAGGGTGGGGTCTAACATAGCAGGTAATAAATGTCCATGCATGAAATGCTAAAAGAGATTTGATGGCCATGGAGTTATCTGTGACAAAGGAACGTGTCTCTAATGCAAAATAGCTTAGCAGTCCTTACAAAGAAGGAGCAAAAGGTGTTCATCTGACTTTCTTCCCTTGAGTATCTCCCATGAACAAGAACTGCTGGGTGGGACAGTTCAAAGAGCTTATGTTGCTCTCCAGGAGAGAATCTCCTTGTTGCTGACTGTGTTTTAGATTTATCTTGCTTCCTCCTGTGGCTGAGGGATTTGAAATCATTAGAGAGACAGCAGGTGTTGGAGTGGTCACTGATACCTACCAGCTTTGTAACTCAGTCATTTTGAGGACCACTATCAGGAGGGATTTATCCAAGACCTCTGCAGAGAAATAGACTTTGATGCCTTGTAGCTGCTCTACATGTGTTTGTTGACAGCCCTGGTACTTCAGAGAAGGAGTCAGTCCTGGATTTTAGATTGTGTCACCCAGACTGAAGAGTTTTGTATCACCCTGCTGCCATGGACTACCTGGAAGTACAGTTACAAGAGGCTGTTGAGCGGGGCTGGTTTGTATATGATATGACTTTCTCCTTCTAATATGTTATGGCTTTCTCTTTTTAACTCAGTCTTCTAGTTTATGGTGGAGATAGAGGTGAGGGTCCCCACTGATGAGTGGAGGATTCTGTTACCAGGCTTTATATGATGTTCTCTTTGTTCTCTTCAACATCATCAACAACTTGGATGAGGGACTTGAAGGAATACTAAGTAAGCTTGCAGATGATACTAAACTGGGAGGAGCTGTTGACTCCCTTGAGGGCAGGCAGGCCCTGCAGAGGGACCTTGACAAATTAGAGAGATGGGCAATTACCAACCACATGAAGTTTAACAAGGGCAATTGCCAAGTTCTGCACCTGGGACAGGGGAACCCTGGTGGTATGTACAGACTAGGGAAGGAGTGGCTGGAGAGTAGAGCAGCAGAGAGGGACCTGAGAGTCTTGGTTGATGGCAAACTGAATATGAGCCAACAGTGTGCCCTGGCAGCCAGGAGGGCCAACCGTGTCCTGGGGTGCATTAAGCGTGGCGTTGCCAGCCGATCGAGGGAGGTGATTGTCCCGCTCTACTCTGCACAGGTGTGGCCTCACCTTGAGTACTGTGTGCAGTTTTGGGCACCACAATATAAAAAAGACATCAGACTACTAGAGAGTGTCCAAAGGAGGAGGGCCACAAGGATGGTGAAGGGTCTGGAGGAGATGCCTTATGAGGAGCAGCTGAGGTCACTTGGTTTGTTCAGCTTGGAGAAGAGGAGGCTGAGGGGTCACCTCATTGCAGTCTACAGCTTCCTCGTGAGGGGAAGAGAAGGGACAGGTACCAATCTCTTCACTCTTATGACCAATGACAGGCCTCGGGGAAATGGCAGGAAGCTGAATCAGGGGAGGTTTAGGTTAGCTATCAGGAAAAGGTTTTTCACCCAGAGTGTGATTGAGCACTGGCACGGGCTCCCCAGGGCAGTGGTCACAGCACCAAGCCTGCCTGAGTTCAAGAGGCATTTGGACGATGCTCTCAGGCACATGGTGTGACTCTTGGGGTGCCCTACACAGGGACAGGAGTTGGATGATCCTGATGGGTCTCTTCCAACTCAGCACATTCTATGATTCTATGATTCTATGATTCTGTAGTCAGACCTCTTTAAGATTTCTCTCCATGTATCTATCAGTCTCAGTCTGTATGTGTTACTAAGTACCATCTTTGCAGTGCCTCAGTTTTATTTGACAGTCAAGTTTCTTATGACCTTTTGAGGATAATATTTGCAGGTTAAAATGTGCTGAATAAGGACAAGTGAGAAATGCAAAAGAAGTGAAAATAGTCAGGTTTTAAAGATCATCTTCTGTCAGGATTGTTTGCATGTGTGCTCATTTCTTCTAAACTTTCAAAGGCTCAAGTTTCCTGTTGCAAGTATACATGGAAAACAAATGTCAAGGCTTCACATGACTACTTGCCATAAATTAATATTAAATACGCACGCACTTCATTTGGATGTGCTCGTACACTCCTCTTGTCAGAACGTAGAATAAATAACGATCAGAATCACTGCCAGGTCAGGAACATAGCCTCCAGTGTTGCAAATGGGACACAGTTCCTCGATAAAGTCACTTGTCTGGTAGTCACAGAGCTTCCACCTCTCTACCTAACCCACAGAGGCAAGTGAAGATGCACATCTGAGTATTTCTCTTCCATTCTTGACTGCCCCTTTTGAAAGGAGTCACTCACATTTTCATTTATTGCTCAGGGCATGAGGTTACCATCACCACTCAGCACAGGCTGCCATCCATCCTGGCTGTGCACATGTGCTTACTGGCACATATTTTCTTATTTTCTCTCTGTGTCTTTTCCTCCTTGTCTCGCACATGTGCCTTGCTGCTCCCCTTCAGGTCACCTCTTCTGCCTTTGGTGCCCCTCACTGCAAAGGACCTCTTCCCCCCAGCATCTCTTCTGGACTGGCCAGAGGCCTCCTGCAGCAACTTTCCTTGCAGAGCAGGCCTGACTGTGTGCTTGGGTATTCTGTACTCTCCTACTGGCCATGTCCTTTCCTCAGGAGTCTCTCATCTTCCAGGGCTGTCAGAGGAAGATGTGTAGTTCTGAGTGCTCCCTCTGCCTCTGGTGTGGTTTTACATCCTGACATCCCCCCAAACTGTGCAGAGATGCAGGAGAGTTATAAAGCAAGTGTGTTGTTTTCTTCCAGGGAAGATTTTGATAACAGGTTTTACAAGGTTCTCTGGGAGTATGGGCTTGGTAGTGGCTTCAAGAAATGAAATTTAGTCAGAAGGGACTTGATCAAAGTGTCTAAAGTAACATGTAGCAGAAGAGGTCTGTTGGCAACACCTTTTCTTTGTGTCTCTCTTGAGAAACTAACAAAGGGCCATTCAGAGAAAAAATACTCAAGTACTTTGCACAGCTGTAATTAAATCACAACACTTATTGCCACTGGTGTTCTGGAGGCCACAAACTAAAGTAAAAAATCGCAGTGGCTCTAAGGAGTGAGCCAGTTTCCAAATTTCTAGAAATTAAAATGTTTCTTGAGCCTCCTACTACAACTTCTTTTCAGGGCTCCGAGGGTACCACCAGCCTCTACTGTCCCTGCCCTGAATTCCCTTGGGCTCTTTCCACCCTGCCTAGATCTCAGGACCCCATTTCAGCCCCTGAGGCCGTCAGTCCCTGCCCCAGTGATGATGCAACAGTGCTGGTCTCCAGCTCCCCACAGCCCCGCCCTGCCTGGCCATGGGCCCCACTGCACCAGGGAGGTACCTGATGGTCAGGGCTGGGGATGCCCCTGGTGCCCCCCAGCTGCCCTGCTCCTGTATGGACCTGTGGGATGGCCCTGGGGAGCTCCCGGCCCTCCCAGTGTCCTGACACTTACTTACACTGTTTGGTGTAGGCACTGGTAGATGCTGTCAGCTGTGTTCTGCTCCATTTGTGTGATTTCTCTTAAGCCCCGTACAGTCCCACCACCATCAAGTGGATGATTTCCTCCCAATAGTGTTAATGCCTGCCAGAATGTAGAACTGGTTGCAGAGACTGCAAATGCGATACTTGGGCTAGTAAGTCATTTTACCAATGCACTTCCCTTTAAAAGTGATCATTTTTAGAAATCATTGATCTTCTCCTGGTCCTCTTAGTTCAACGATATCACAGCTCCAAAACGGGAAGCCTTGCTGTGTGAGCAGAGATACACAGATCAATATCCTTATGAAAATGAGTGGTACAAAGGTAGACTTCCACAACCCTGTTAGCAGGAGCAGCTTGGAGGCAAGCATCAGATGTCATGGCAGATGAAATGAAGAGTGAATATGGATGTCTGTGACATCAGTCTTCCTTGGTTTGGAGTTTAAGGATTATCATTCTGAGGAAAATTGCAACATTTCATTATAAAATTTCTAGAATTTGCTGAGAGAGGGAGGGAAATTAAACCAGAAATATCTGTCAAAATAGCTGTATCTCACAGTGTTTGGGTACATCTGTTTCAGAAAGACAGGTAGTCAGATGGAAGAGACTAAGGGGACCCATGCTTTTGTGAATACACACTCCTATTCACGCTGAAGCTGCAGGTTACCATATCTTTGCTCTAGATTTACCAGCAGATGTATATTGCAGCCCAACAACCAAAGTCCCCAGTACCATAATCCATTACCTGAAATATAGCTTTGGTACAGCCCAGGTAAATTTGGTTTTGGGTCTTCCATTAGTGAGATATTTGAGCAAATGATGTTGCATCCAGCACTAGGATTTTCTTGCACCATGCAGGACAGAGAGATCACGGACAGACTCAACCTTTTTTTTTAAAAAAAGGAAATAACTTTTCAGACAAAAGAGTTAAATAAACTTTGGTGTGCTGACACCCCTCACTTCATTGTGTCTAGTTGTGAAAATGGAGAAGTTTTTTTCCCAAGTATGGAAAAGCCTTCTTGCTCTTTCCAATTTTGATGCCAAGGTCAAATTCACAGCCCAACTGCTTCACATACTCATGGGGGGATGGCTGAGTTGCCTTGCTCACACGCTGCTTTGGCATGGCTTTGGCAAATATGGGACCTGACTGTGCATCAAATATGAGCAATCCCATAGGAAGCTGCCGTAGCAAGGATTTCACTTGTGATTAAAAACAAGACAAGGCTGCATCTGTATTAACCTCCTCTCCACAAAAACCAAGAAGGTCTCCCAGTTCTCTCCTTCCCCAAACCCCCACCACTTTTCCTCTATCTTTGATTTTTCAGCTAAAAATAGGGTGACAGAGGGACTGTGGGGTAAGCAGCTGGAGTAGAGCTGAGCCAGTTTCCATAGAAACCAAAGAGCCACTTAGCAGCACTTGCCTTCCTCCTTTGCCTGCCGATTTTTTCCCCTCTTGTTCATGAAGGGGCAGTGTGGGGGGAGCCGAAGGAGCCCCACGTGCCACCAAGACCCAACTCCCTGCCCCATGGCCACCTGGGATGCCAGCACTCCAGTGGGTTCTGCCTCCCAATCGAGGAAAGAGAGAGAGAGGATGGATGTCAGATAGAAGAAGGTTTTGGGTATGCTTAGACATACTCTGGGGGTCTCCCCCTCACCCTGCCATCTCATTTTCCTCTCATGCTAGTTGGCACTTGTATGGTGCCTCAAATATCCAGAAAGGACTCTCCAGGCCACTGGTGCCCGGCCCTGTCTCTAAAGATGTCAAATAACAATGAAAGTGGGGTTTTACCTATTTAATCATGCTGTATTACATTTCAGGCCAGAGTAGTCAGACATTAGTTTAGAGGTGAACATAAGGGTTAGAAGAGGGGAACATTCCTCTCCTCTCAAGTCTTCCTTCCATCATGAAAAATTAACATTTGGGTGATTATTTAAAATAGATATCCAACCTACTTTTGGTTCACACGGGGCTAAAGTTGCTGTAATTTCACTGCATATATATTTCTCAGTGGGGAAAACCTATTTCCTTGAAAGATCTGAAGCTCTAAATGGGGTACCTGAAACATATTAAGCTATAATTTGGTTATACCTGATACTGCTTTGTAATGCTTGATATTCAGTCTGTTTTGGATTTTTTTTGTTTGGTTGTTTGGTTTTTTTCCCTGAGACTGAAGAGACATACATTGTTAGGTAGCACATACTTCACTAAGTTTATTTTTAAACTTGGAAAATATTATCACTAGCAAAAAAGTACTAGATTGGCAGCTCCTTGGAGAATGAAATCTTCTCTTCAGCCCTGCAGTGACGTAGCCAGTTTTGGTAAGACCTTCTCACACTGCTCCCCATCCATGTGTTCCTAGCGTGGCTTCCTCGTAACCCAAGTCATATGAAAAAGCCCCAGCTGCTCACACCTGGGATGCAAACCCCAGGTGTCTGCTTGCAGGTGCTGTTTTCGTCCTCATGCTGTGCTATATGGAGCGGCAAAGACAGCTATGCATTAACGGCTGCTGCCAGCACAGTAAAGCTGTAAGGGGCTGGATAGTTTTTGTCTTGGTGATCTGAAACTGGATTCTTGTGTCTGATTTCTTCTCTTAACATGAATGAAGGATTGAACAATAATAAATGGCATCACACATCAGTGCGTGTATGGAAGTGTAAATGTTAAATAATGAATCTTCATAGCATTCTTGCAAAGTCAAATGTATCATTTAACTTCTGCTTATCAGAGAAGGTCAGACAAGAGGTGTGATGGAGTTAGGACAGGATCAAAGTCTACCTCCTTCACTGAGAAGTGGTCTGGCTATCCCAAGGATGCCATTTTGCCGCTGCTTAGAAGAGGTCAGTGGAAAATCCAGCTTTGACTCCAGATGCTGACTCTTAATATTAC
The DNA here is from genome assembly GCA_013398125.1 of Aegotheles bennettii. NCBI lineage: Eukaryota > Metazoa > Chordata > Aves > Caprimulgiformes > Aegothelidae > Aegotheles > Aegotheles bennettii. The sequence goes on along the minus strand of VZRW01013797.1, from coordinate 21,185 downwards.
TCATCTGTACTACATCACTGACAGAAGCAGGATAAACCTCTGCTCTGAAGAGCTGTGTGAGCGGTTATGTAGCTGGGTGGGTCCACTTCAGAGTTGTACAGACCTGTAATAGGGAGCTTTTCTCTCCTCATTTCTGTGCAAGGTCCTGTGCAGTCTTCTCAGCATTTAACTGAGACTGTAGTGCAAAATTTGGATCTGAGTTAAAATATGTCCCCAGATTTAGGCAGCTTGATCCAGGTTTGGTGATGGCCTGTTTCTTGATGAAATGTATAACAGCAGCCAAGTGTCTTCTCTTGTGTATTATTGTGTTTCTTAATTTCATGGTATGTTTTCTTTGTTTGTTGCAGTAGCCTGAAGTCATGCATCAAAACTCCTACTGTATTCATGAAAACATACTAAAGGCGAGTTTCACTGGCAAATTAAATCTTCTCTGTCGCACGCTGGCATGACAAATATAGGTTTTAAACAAATGTAATTTGCTATTATAGAGCTGCTCCTATTCTATTCACCTGACATTATCAGAAGAGTCTTCCTCAGGAGGCAGGATGTGCTGAATGCAATGCAGGAGGTGGAAGGAGCAAAAATCTGGGGCGGGTGGGTACAAAAATAAAGGGGTCTTTGCACACAGAGGAATTCCTGTATGCTAGCAGAAAAAGATAAAGGTTACAAAGCAAATACTTCCATCAGCAAGATCAGAAGCTATGTGTCTTCTGTTCTCTTTAGGAGTCATTCAGAGCTGCAGCTTTTTGGCTGCAGAAAGCAAATGAGACTTGGGATGAGAAGAACTGAACCCCACAGCAACAGCTTGTGGTGGAGGGGAACAGAGAACTGTCGAGCACACTGAACATCAACAACAGATGGGTTTTTGTGCAAAACATGGTACCACAGTTAGACTGGGAAAGAAAAATGACGGCTTTCTATCTCAACCTCAGAGGATTTGGGAGGAATAGATGTGTTCTTGATGGTTTGAACTGAAAGGTGGGGATCAGCTAGCGTCTCCTTTCTCTTCTCCCTCCTTCCTAAAGAAATCTTGTAACTCTTTCTCTACTTCCTCTAGGACCTGTGTCCATGCAGAAAATCCTATCTCCCTTTTCCGAGAGACTGATATTTTGACAGCCTCCAGCCCCTAATGCTACTTGCTACTGCCAGTTTAGCTGATCTGAATTTGATGCCCTTTTCTTTAAGTCCTCCAGCCGATGTCCACAAACTCGTGTCTAGAAGCATTGCTAAAGAACATATGCCAGTAGATGGGGTGTGTTGGGTGAGCAGAAGAGGGAAGTGGTGACTGGGCAAAAACTGGCCAGGCTGGATTCTTTGCATGAACAAGGTCTGAGATGGCCTTGCCACCCAACTGCTAGAAACAAAACTCATGTTTTTCCATTGATCGGGTTCTAATGCTGCTGGAAAACTTCCTACCTTCCACAGCATGGGCAACTTGTAGTGGAATTCTAAATAAATAAATAAAGTATTTACATATAAAATTGCAATGTTCTGTTTAATGGTGTGTCCTTTTCATTAACAATATTGAGGTTGCATTGAATTTGTTTTGCATAGCATCTGTTTTCAACATAGAATAAATTTTTGCATTGGTTGCAGTTCACTGTTGAACCAGCTGATGGGGGAGGCAACGAGAGAAGTGAGAGAAACTTGGGGTTTGGTAAATCAGCCACTTTCTGTACTGGGGGTAAGAAATCCCAGGGTCATTTAGCTATTTTCTCCATTAAGATAAAGCTGATAGAGATAATATTTTTGTTTTAATTAGAGTTTAGATGCCAATAAGGAAGAAGGAAGGTTGTATGCCTTTCTCATAAATGCTGAAGCACCACAGAGCTGGGTCAGACATAAAACCTCCCTGGAAGAGAATGGAAAAGGATGCTTCCATGCTGGCCATGGGTTCAGGAGAACAGCATGGCATCAGATTACATATGTTTGATATTTTAAGGTTTCTTTACAACCTTGAAGTAAAATGTTATTCCCTGAATAATGCAGTCCTGCAGTTTAGGAAGAAATACTCTGGCAAAAGTGTGTTCCATAGGAAATTCTGCTGCTGTTGAAATTGTGGGGCCTTGCCAGAAACTCTCCCACCCAGGAGAGAAACTGAATCCCAGAAAAGCGATGGACTCCACAATATTGAACACTAGGGGAGTGGGTTCAACTCTGTTGCCCTTCTCAGTGAGATTACAGCTGACAGTTCAGGCAGGAGGATATGTGCAGTGAGTAACGTGAAGTGGGATAATGCATGCAGAACACTGTGTGCTGGAAGACTTAGATACAGCTCTTGCTCAAAATAGTGTTTTCAGACATAGACTGTGGAGTATGTGCATAATGGCTCTATGCTGAAGTTTTTGAAATGTGTAATTTGTGATGGGAGGTAGAGGCTTTGCTTCTGCACAAAACTGCATCTGCCATTGCAGACTGCAGGGCATGTTCTGTGCGTAATATTCTGGTGTCACTGCATGTGTACATTGCTGATGCCTAGATAGACTCCTGAAATGATGGAAAATCTTCCTTCTTTATGATCTTGTGTAATGACAATTCCTCACTGAAGTGTTAATCTCAACTATTTACACTTCAATGCAAAAAGATTTGATTAATTATTTTTTTTAAAGGCAGCAGATATGCTTTTTTCCCCTCTCTCTCTCCCATCATTCTCAGATAACACAGACATAACATATTTGCAGTTTTTTCCTCAGGCTTACTAGAATACTTTATCACTGGGATGAGGCACAGGTACCTGTAGTCATGCTTCAGAACCACAGGAACTGTTTGGGACTTTGTTCACTTTGCAAACAAAACAAAGCCTGGCTGCTTTCTATTGTTCTCTTTTCTAGGCTGTTAACTCTGGATATTGTTCGCTGTCAGTATTAACAGAAAATGAATACAGTTAAAATATGGCTTCTTNTCATACTCAGCTCCTTGGATTCTGCTTATCACGTAGTCAAGGACAGTTACGGTTCCTGGAGACGGCTGCAGCTTCTATTTTTTGTTACAGGCCTCAGAGCCTCGGTTGCTCATATACAAATCATGACCACGTCCTTCTAACCATTCTTCCACAGTTAAAATATGGCTTCTTTGAGCAACGGAACAGAGAAGTTTAGAATGAGAGCCCTTTCTCAAATTTACTTACTGCAAACCTTTCAAAGCCTGCTAGACCACTCTCTGTGCTTTGGATCATGACAGAACGACACTGTGTAAATATAAGATATTATTATTAGCTCCATCCCATGTTCAAGTTGGCTGATAACAGCAACTGTCCTCTCCTTTCATCGATGTACTTGTAAGATCCGTCAATCAGGGCTGTGTCAGCAGCACAAGAGGGGGGATGGTGCAAGTGTGTTTATTTTTACTGTCAATTGTATTTGCTAATGAGAGAGGAGTCCATTACTAGAGAGGGAGCCTGTGCGAGTTAGTGACGGAGTCAATTCGTTATCAAGTGCTGGCTCTAGTGCCAAGTATTGCTTGGGAGAACTGAAAATCATAATTCCTCCACCCCCAGCTCCCCTCTGTCTAGCCTCTCACATTCACTCCTGATATTAACTGGAGATCACAGCTGCTGGGAAACTGGCAGATACAATTTTACAAATGGATGTTGTCTGATGTCAACATTTCCTCCTCCCTTCCCCAGGCATCTGACATTTCTCAACCAAACGGACAGATGATAGAACAAAATTTGGATTATTTCTTTGTGTTCATAATAATAATGACTTAGTTTCAAAGTGCTTTTGCTCAGTAAGGAGGGGGGATAGAACAGTGTTTATCCATCTTGCATTCTCCCATCTCATCTGGTGGTTTTTCTGCCCCACAGCATCCTCTTTTTTCCACTTGATCTCCTTCTCTTTCTTCTTCCTTTTTACCACTTCTGGTTCTCTGCACATCATGTTGGTTTGGTGATGGCCCTGTCACCTAAGATCAGACATGTTCCTGGTTTGCTTTGGCTTTACAAACAACCTTTCCTTGCTTTCTAGTCTCTATTCCTGAACTGAACATTTTCCTGACCCAGCCTGCTCCCCATGGGGTATTCAGCAAATTTCTTACTACCTGGGGAGGCATGCTTCATCCCCACTGGAAACAATAACATGTGGTAGCTGCCTTTGGTGTGAGCAGTGTTACTGCTACCTGCAAATGCTGGAGAGAAACAGCAGTCTCCCATGCCAAGAGTTCTCCAAGCTGTCTGCCTCACTACTGCTTAAAGCAGATGAAGTCTCATTTTGCACGAGGCAGGACATCATAGCCCTAAAAAAGGAGGAAATCACGACAAACTTGAAAGCTTTGGTAAGAATTCAGAGCCATCTGGCAGACAGCATCTTCAGCTACAGTCTTTCAGGGAGGTGCTCATCCAGAGCTGTCTCCGGTGGCAAAGTGCTGTCTGCAAGAGCCACAAACACAGCTCCTGCTTCATCTCCTTGTGCTGCTCACCCCGCCGCTGGCCAAATCTAGGCTGGGCTGTTTCTGTGGGGACAAACCCTGAGGTGGTGTCGTTACAGGTAGGGTAATGTGCATGACCTGTGCTTGTCAGTTGACTCAATTTTACTTTCAGAAAAGCCTTTACTTTTTACTTCAGATCCTTGTCCATTGCAACATCTTTCTCTAGGTTTGTTCTCCCCTTCTCTTCAACAGAGCAATTCCCATGTGATTCAGGAGCTGATTTTTGCATGCTCTCTTTCTTTCACACTTTTTCCTGGCCTTGCCTAGCCTGCCCACCTGGCAGGTCTGTTTGGAAAAGGTCCCCACATCACCTGATGCTACTTCTCTGTGGTCTGGGCCTGTGCTGCCTTACATCTCTGACCAGGTCTTGGCCCACAACCATGACCCTTGTTTCACTGAGCAGATGGCTACTGTATTTTTGGTGTATTCTGAAAAAGACTGGAAAACTTTAGCTTTTAACCTGGGAGAAAGGATAGTGGACCTCCTGTTAGCAGTCAGTGGAGGAGCAGATGTTCTGTGCAGTGGTCCTCCCTTGTCACCTTTGGAAAAAGTAGCTTGACTTCATTTTGCTCCACTCACTTTTAGCATTGTAAAACTAGGCTTGGAAAAGAGAAAAAGGGAGATTACAAACTTTTTTCTCCCCTGGGCATGAAAGAAGCAGGGATGTTTGAACACTGCTGTGGTCATCTTGTTTTACCCCATCCTATGCACCATATTTTACCACAACCCACACAGTAGCTTGTGGTAGGGGTAGAAGAGCAAAAAAGAATCTCAGCAGAGCTGTGCCAAGGAGTAAGGGGGAGAAATGGGAAGTAACTCCTGTAAGCTGGGACAAGGATAGGAGAGGTGGGGCTGAGAAGNGAAGGCAGGTGGGAATAGAAATCACAGACACTTGTGGGGAGTAGCTGGATTTTCTGCATTGCTGAGTGTCCAGACAGAGTCACTGCAGAGATGATCCTAAGATACTGCCTGCTTTTGGAAATGCTAATGACTTGGTGAATGTTATGTGCTGGGGAGCTGGGAGTAGGGTGCTCCAAAGGCAGTTCAAACATAGTGGCATTTCCAGAAGAAAAAAATACAGAGACCTTGTAATGACTTTTCTGGAGTCCAGCTCCTAATTTTTTTCACTCTGTGTGGCTGGCTGTACTGGCCTTACATTCCTAAACCTCTTTGCACAATTAAACTTCACAGTACCCCATTTGTAAGATCCACCCCCCTGGTACAAAAGGAAAAGCTGTGAGACACAAGAGATTAAGGGACTTGCCTCTAGATCCAGGATGAGGCAAGTTTCTGATTCAGGTTCCTTGCTCTTGTCTATTGTATCTGCTAGACCATAACCTGTTTCCCATCCTTTCCTCCATGTGTATTACCTTGCTTTCACTGTTATTTTGAAATTCTCCTCTAGTGTGGATGTCGCCATATAAGAAGAGCTTTTCTGCTTTTCTGCCTCAACTAATCGCTTCTTAAAACATTTCAGCTGAAAGTGCATCTTCATAGCCTACGCTCTTGAATTTTTCTCTTCCTCTGCAATTATTTACCCCTCAAAAGTGGTTTTATTTAGCTACAGTATGTACATTAAATATGAAAACGTGGTTGGCTTTTTTAGAATAGTTATTATTGGATGATTTCAGATTGCATGAGGAACATGAAATAATTAAGTCTTGCTAAGTAAGTAGGCAGTGTAATAGTCAAGGGTCACTTCAATATCTCTCACAAGCATCCGGCTCTAGGTGCCACAATCTTTGAGAGGTTATAGGCTGCAGAGAGAAGTTGAGTTGTAATTTGCAGGTGGTTGTTTTCAGGTCTTTGTTATTCTTTTGTGATTTCTTTAGCTCCTACATGTCGGGTTTGTTTAGTCTGGAGAAAATGAGGCTGAGGGGAGACCTTATCACTCTCTACAACTACCTGAAAGGAGATTGTAGCGAGGTGGGTGTTGGTATCTTCTCCCAAGTAACAAGCGGTAGAACAAGAGGAAATGGCCTCAGGTTGTGCCAGGGGAGGTTTAGATTGGATATTAGGAAAAATTTCGTTACTGAAAGGATTGTTAAGCACTGGAACAGGCTGTCTGGGGAAGTAGTTGAGTCACCATCCCTGGAGGGACTTAAAAGATGTGTAGATGTGGTGCTCAGGGACATGGTTTAGTGGTGGACTTGGCAGTGCTGGGTTAATGGTTGCACTTGATGATCTTAAAGGTCTTTTCCAATGAAAACCGTTCTATATGCTCTGCTGACAGCATGATTTATGGCACAGCCCAGAAGGTATGTTGGTGAGGCAGTAAGAGGACTTATGTCCTGCAGAAGGGATTAAAAAGCAGTATTTTCTACTTACCTGGGTGCAGGAGTACAGAAAAAAACAAACTCCAGACTTGGAGAACATGCCTCCAAAATTCCAGGTAATCTAAAAACCTGCTCAACTAAGCTTGATCTAAGACTTGCTGGAGCTTTAACTTAGATATCAGACAGTCAGAGCCACTTTTGCTGGATGGGGTTTCAGACTCATATGGAACAGGCTTTGTAATGTGCTTGATAGAAATACGCAGACATTTGATCTCTGTGGCAGAGCAGCTGATTCTGGGATCATCTTAGCTGAGCTGAGACTAGCTTGAATTACAAGCAAATGTTTTCTTTGACTGCTCTGATGTAGCAACATCCTTCAATAGTGGGGCAGGCATGGTTTTCCCCAAGCACACTGTTCCCCCCGCGGTTGGTTGATTCTTACCTGTCCAGTCTTCATCAAGAGCTGGTAATGGACTGCACAAGCTATTTTTATTAATGTGTTTGTATAATGTATATCTACTTCATACTACATTTATATAATTTTCTACACTCCTGTGCACTTTTCAATGTTTCAGCTCCCAAGGCAGCAAGATTTGAACTCTCCCTTTTATTTGGTAGGGTGTTAGGACTCTTCAGCTTGGAAGAGAGATGCCTGAGTAGGACATGACAGAGGTCTAGGAGGATCACAGAGCGGGGTTAGGAAATGACTGTTTTCTCTTAATATGAAAAGTAGGAATCCCCAGTAAATTTAACAGGCAAAACCAAGAAGAGGCACTTTTTTCATCTGGTGCATGCTCAAACTGTGGAATTCACTGGATGGTATGGAGAGCAAAATTATAAATAGTTCTAATAGCATCTTGACACATTTATGGAAAAAAAAAGGCCATTAAGATCTACTAATCACATTGACGCAGATGTGATCTTTGGCTAAGGAAATCTCTCAGCTGCAGATAGCTGGCTGCTGGGAGAATATAGTGGGAGAAGGATCACTATATATTTGCTCTGTCTTTGCCTAAGCCTCTGCTGTTTCCTGTTGCAGTCAGAGCACTGGTCTGGGTGGTCCTCTGGGTCCAGTACCAGACATATGCTCTGACAATCTTAGCAATATTTCTTTAAGAACATTCAAACAGCTTGTTTGGAGTCGAGTTAAACATTGGTGTTTAACTTCATCAGCAGAGAGAGCTTTTCACTATCTTGTCGGGAGTTGTTTCTAGATATGATCAAGGGACAACAGCATCTCTAAAGTCAGGACAGTCAATAATAATCTGAAAGAAATGTTAACATACTTTGATTAAATATTAATGTTATGATTCACAGCAAGTTCTTGGAGATTGGGGAGAATGGGAAGAAGGCTTAACTCTCAGTGGAACCCTGTGAGGGTACTATGTATTTAAGATAAATAACAGATTTAGTATGTCTCTGAGCAATATTCAGGACTAGGGTTTTGCTGAAATTTGAATCCCTGATACAAGGACTGTGTTCTCACATCTTTTTAACTGGATAAAGCAGAGAGTGAACTTCTGGCAGCTTGACTATAGCAAAAATTTGGGTTTCTTTAGTTGCTATATGCGTCTCTCTAAGCTTAGTAATTATATTTTTAATATATGAAATGTAGAAAATACACTATATCTTTAATTTTACCTTAACCTCCTTGTCTGCTGTTAGAAGTGCCTTCAGGGAAGGTTGAACTCCAGCAGACCTATTAAAAAATGTTGAACCATAAAGCACTCTCATGGTGTCCTGGGACAAATTCGAGTTCCCTCATTAAGCTTTCTGGGCTTGTGTGAGTGCTGGCAACACAAGACGTCAATCTAAAACAGCTGTTTTCCATCAACAAAATTTACTCAGACTACCTTTAACATGAATTGAAACAGAGAGATGAGGTCCTGAAATGTAGGTCTCCTCCATGACTTTACAAATTCGGGTCAAGGAAATTTTGAAATGGTTGGTAGCTGCAGTGGAGGCAAATCTTCAAGGGAATGGAGGCAGTTGGGAGGGCATAATGTGCTTTTTTGGTGCTTTTGATTACTGCAGTACTTTTTGCTTGGACTAGCAAAACCTCCTTCTTCCTTACAATTATCAAAGGCATTTGTTTTGAAGCAAGGGTGCCAGTGTTGATGTGGATGGGCAGCAGGAGAGTAGATGTCCAGTAAAAAGAGAGGCAGATTTTGTAACCACTTATGATGTTTCTAATGTCTGTTTAACTTGAGAGCTGGCATGTGTCATGAAAGTAATGAACACTTAATGACTCTTGATGACCTGAGCTTTGATTTATGCTCATGGAGGTGCCATGAGAACACCAAGAACTACAGGCACCACACATCCCAGCTCATCACCTCCCTGTCTGAACTCCTTTCAGCTTTGATCTCTTTTGACTTTCTCCATGTTTTCCACCAAAAGGGCTGATCTGCCTGGCAAGTGGTTGTGTATGACATGATACTCAGCTGCCCTCTCCCTTCCCTTCTTCATGCAATATATACTAAACAGATTCTCATTATTGTTCTCTGGTAACTAAGCAACCATGAAATGTCAGCTTGGCCTAAATAAATAAAAAAGGGATACGTATCTTTGTAATATATTTATATCTACATATGTGTAGTTACCGATATATGTGGTCATCTGAGCATGTCTATATGTGAAATCTGACTAAATGTGACAATACTTTGCACTTCTGCTTGTGATCTTGAAGCTTTTTGTTTAAGCATACCCATGCTCTTGTGATGGAAATATTATCACTACCTCTAAGTGACAGGTAAGTAAGCTATGGTATGAAGAAATAAAGTGACATTTCAAGGTCGCAGAAATACCCAGCTGAAAATGCAGGAACAGTTTCTTAAAAAATGTGTGCATGAATATCCTGTACCAGATCCAAAACCTTCACCCCATCACTATTTCCAATATTACAAACGGCAGACAGGCATCTCTTTGTCTTTTCTCTGCTCATCTGCTTCTCTTTTCCTATCTCATTTTGCTCACTCATTGCATCTCTGTTGTTTTTCCCTGAATTTTTCCTATTGTTTCCCAGCAACTCTGTTCCCCTTCATCAGATGTCCTTTTACTTCATATAGACACACTTCCTTAGACCCTCTCTGGCTTATTTTTCCTCTTCCTTCATTGCCACATTTCCTTTCTGCTTTCCAGCTCTACTTCAGCCTGCTCTTCTTCCACCCTTAACCCACACATAGAGAACTTGGCAAGCTGCAGAAAATGGTTGTTCCAAGAGAAACTGGTGGCATGTTCTTGGAGCTGGGAGCGGCTATAGGTTCCAGGGAAAAGCACTTCCCAAGTTGGAGTTGGAGAATTCCTTTTGATGAGAATGAGAAACACAAGGATTACCTGGAGAGGAGAAAAGAAAAAATACCAGTTGCTGTTGCTCTCTGTAGATCCTCTTTTTTCCAGAAGAGGAAGGTTTCAGGAAGTTTCCCCCATGTGAAATGCATCTATGCAAATATCTGCTATGAGCCAGACATAAGTCCTTGATCTGACAGTGCAGGACTAGTACTTTGGTACTTCAGCCCCCGCCAAGGAATTTCATGATATAAAAAAAGCCCTCTAGAGAGTTGTGAGCTGTTCTCAGCACCCTGCCTTCAGGATGAGACCAGAACATCTTAGTACATTGACAGTCCCTTGTCACTATCCTGGACTTTTTCCAATCAATATCAGGTCCAAAATAAAGCTCGCCTCCCCTGTGAGCACTTGGGAATTTCCCAGGACCTGTCTGTGTCCTACTCTTTTGTGTCTCCTGGGGGCTGAACCGAAGTATTGTTTGGATGTTGTTCAAGACCTGGGTCAAAAACTGAGTAAGGCAAACATCAGGTCTCAGTGGATGTCTTGAGCTCTCCCTTGTTTACCTAGAAAAGAATTCAGGTGTCTCAGGCTAAGGATCACTGCGCTGAGTTGTTCAGCACTGAGAGAAACCAGATATCTGGTCAAAACTAGGGATCAAGGGATGGGAAGTCCAGGTGTTTTTGTTCATGTAATGTGCACCTGACGAACAATAGCAAGGGGGTATACATACAATTGTATGCTCGGAGCCCTGTATTTTTGTTAGGGATGTGTTTATGCAGTCAAGAGGTTTGCTCTAATATCATAACTACACCAGTTTATCATGTGTAAATTGAGTGGGCTTAAAAGAGGAGTGGGAGGAAAAGAACTGCAGCAGAACTGGAGGCAAAAGGGGCAGGAACAGCTACCCTAAAGCATGACTATTTAAAGTTTCCTGACCCATGTGGGCATCACTCCCCTCTCTTAGCTAAAAAGCACATATTCAAGGCTGTGCATCTGAACAGATCCTCCATCACCCACATTCAGCCACGACAATCTTCAGCAGGTCTATTGCAAGACAGGACAGACCAGGACAGATTTTCATCTGGCTGCAGAGATCAAAGTTGCCACCATCCCTCCAGGGCTACAGATAGGGCCTGTTGATGATAACAAACCGGCAACAGGCTAATGGGACTCAGTGGGTGAACCTGTAAGAGGTTCAGTCTTTTCAAAGAGGGAAAACCTCACTGCCTCCAACCCCTCTGCTTCCCGCAAAATATTGTGGTTTCCCATCCATCCATGGTGGCTGCTGAGAGAGCAGCTTGCCTTCCCACCTCTGCTGAGCTAGGGAACAACAGCAAACCCTGATCTTGGGAGTCTCTGCGAGTAGACCAGTCAGGGTCAAGGCACTGGCTGTCCTGTGGTCATCCTGAGCATCAGGCTGTTAGTGCAGCCCCTGGCACAGATTTAGCCTGTGCCAACTTGCAGACAAAGGCTGGCTCCAGCTCAGGGATGGCTTTGTCCAGGGACTGGTCCTAGGAGGTGTGAAGGAATAGCTACAGGGACATGAGCCACACTGTTCCACTTGCCTTGCAAATGGGCCCTGACCCATTTTAGCTCCTAGGATTGACTGAGCCAGCTGATGGTGAGTAGCAGAGGGCCAGGATAGGTGTAGAAATATTTCCTTTTGAGATCACAAGGGAAGGCAGATGAGCCTCATCCCTGACTCCTCCAGTCAGGCTAGGTCACCCAATGATGTTAAATTGCTCAAAAAGAGAAGTAATGGCTTTTAAATAATGTTTCCTACAGTAATTTCTCTTTTGCCTTGTACAGGGAAAGATTTGGGGCAGCTGGTGTTGTAGCTCCATCTACCAGGAAGCAACGAGTCAGGCTCCACTGTCAGTCACAGATGGTGTAATTAATTCTTCTAGGTAGTGTAATTAGTCCGTCCTATCAGCTACATATTTTCTCAGTCAAAATTATGCTAAAGCTAATAATACATAAAACACAGAAAACAAAAAAGAAATCCAAAAAAAGGGAAGCAATAATGGGAGGAGAAGGGATTAGAACAAAATTTACCAGGGTATAATTTTTTCTTGTTGTACATTTCCTCTTCCCTTCAGCTTCAAACACAATTCAGAACAACTGGTGAATGTAGCAAGCAGAATGAATACAAATTGGCTTACTTTAAATAGCAGCGTGTAGGACTTAGCCAAAGTCTGCTTTCAGATGCTGAGGCGAGATAAGGCACGGATCCTGCAACGAACTCAGTGCAGGCATTGTGTCAGGGCTGGGCTTCTGCATGGTGCTGTGCCTGAAAGTCTGAGGCACAGGCAGGCAGCATGTCCACTGCCAATGTGTGCTCTTCTTTGACTGGGGTCCCAGCAGGGCAGACCTGTCAGGGCTATGTGGAAATCTGGGTATAACTCTCTTGCAACATGGTGTGGGTTGTGTTGGATGTCTATGCCTCCAAGCAAGGAAGAAGCGCCCAGGAGTGGTGGTCATGGATTTGGGAATTGGTCCTCAAAGCAGAGAAGGGCTAGGTTAACTGGAATGGTGTCCATAAGAGCCACCCATGGGTGGGAGACTGTAGCCCAATAGACCTTTGCAGACTTGCTTTTTTTTCCAGCTAATAATGCAGAGCAGCTCTCTCAAATGGAGTTTGTTTTGTGGGAATAAAGAACCACCCCAAAATGTTGCTGCTTTGGAAATTTCGTTGGGGCTCAAATGGGAAATATGGGTGAAAACTTCCTTCACCATGGTTTTTATCGCTTCCCCAGAGATCAGATAGGTGGAAGAAGTAGTGATGACTGGTCTGAGCAAGCTGGAAAAGCGGCCTCTGGAGCTCTGCAATGAGCTCAGCCTGCAGTCATGTCACCTCCTCTTCCTCTGAGCTCTTTTGACTCCCCAGCTTGCCCAAAATATCCCATGGACTTGCAGTGCCTGGCTGGGGAGAAGATAGTGGGGGATTATATGGGAGACAGGACTGCTGTAGTGAAGCTGGGGAGGACTTCTGTGAACAGGACAGGTCTGGCTTTCTGCAGTGGGAGGGAGGGCAGTGAGTGAGTTTGCAAAGAATACTGGTGCTGAGAACATGAAGCTATTTTGGGCAGAAAAGAAGAAGAGTCAAAGCAGACTGCACGAGTCAATCTTGGTAATGAGAGACTTCTGAGCACAGTTGATCTCTAATCATTTCTGTGTGAGCTCTCCAGGACTGGGCAGGCTCAGGAATGTCCTGTGGTGGCCCCGGCTTCAGTGTAGAGACCAGCACATTTCCTCAGAGCATCCTGCGCTCGCAGTGCTCCTGGCCTGGGGTGACCCCATGAGCCCAACACCCCGTGGTTCCTGCATGCCTCAGCCTCGCTGGTAAGGGACCCCATGGCAAAAGGAGAGGGGGAGCTGGCTGAGTCCCTGTGAGCACAGAGAGCCTGTTTCCCTGGAGATAGAATTATCTCTTTCTAAGAGTGGATTTAGCCCAGATGGGAAAAAAAAAATGCTGAGCAGGAGCAAAGTCCTTTTTTTAGAGCTTGAGGAGGCACAGCCTTCCCTAGTGCTGACCCTCAAGTCTCTGAGAGCATCCTCTCCTCTAGAAAGAGCTGTTGGGGCAGCCAGGATGTTCCCCCATGTCCTGAGCCCTCCCCTGCAGTGATGGCTGCAGCATGGGTGTGTTCTGGGAGAGGATGCAGGGCTCTGGTCTCTGGTGGGGGTTGTCCTTTTGACATTTGGTGGCTTCCAAACCTTCTGGTGGCTTCAGTTCAGCCAGCTGAAAATCAGCTAAGGCAATGCTCATGCCATACCTCAGTGGGCATGGCGAGGAGACGTCCTCATGGCTACCCTTTGACAGAGCACTTTGTGCTGTCTGGTGAGAGTGGCAGGTTTGGGGTGAGCTGATGCATGGCAAATGGCAAAGCATTTTCATCACAGCCAAGCCAGTGCAGAGCTTCTGACATGCAGGTCAAAAGCACAGGAGCCCACTGATCTGCAGTGTGGCTTAAGGGAGAGGTGGATGTGTCCCTCACCCCATGAGAAGCGGTCATAATTTCCCAGGAGGGCTAAAGTGCAGAAGGGACCTTGCTACCAGCAAACTTTGTCCTTTAGAAACTCAAGTAGCTTCAGGCACTGCACCCACCCCTTAATCTCCCTGACAATTTAGTTTCTGTCTTTCTCATCTCATTTTGCTTCATCGTCTCTCTTAACAGCCCCCAGTCCTTCCGTCTCTCTTGTTGCTAGGTGAAAAACTCAGAGCAGCAGCCATGGAAGCTGACTCATGGCCCATACATGGGAAATGGGGACAGTAAGTATTGCCTGGTGGCAAAAGTGAGCCACTGTCAAGCCCCAACTGCCCAGATGGGCTCTAATTTCCCTGAACAGCCTCAGCTGGGACCCTCACCTGTGTACCCACTCTGCTCCTTGGCATGGGAGCCCTATATAGCCTCAGCCTTGCCCTGTGCCTGAGCTGTGTAGTGAGCAGCTCTGCTCTCAACTTTAATGTGTCTGGTTGTGCTCCCTGGACTGGCCTTGGTCTTGATTTGTGGTTATTGGATGATTGCTGTTCTGGCCTTGCTAAGGTGCTGTGAGTCTGTGCCTGTGTTGGTGACAGTATGGTCCTGCAGTCCCCATCTTCTTTCACTTTTTCTGTGGAGCAGCCTGCCCACTCTTCTCCCTTGAGAGCCTGAAGGAAAGTAAAGGTCTTAGAATATGCTTGGATCCTGTCTCATGAACCTTGCCAAAATGCTGCACTTTCCTTTTCTTCATCACAGATACTTTTTAAGGCATTATTTCAAGCAGCACTGGTACTTCTTTGGCTTTCCTTAAGCCAGTGCAAGAATGTTCATGTACCAAAATGTGGCTATAAGGAAATGGCTGCTTAGCTTCTTCCTGGAGACAAAAAACTCAGTATAGCTATAATCCTCCTACTATTTTTCTGGTAATCTTGATGTTCTTGCTAATTTTGGAATGCTGTTCTTTTATGCTAGTGACTTGAAAACTTTCTGCAGCAACATGGATGATATTTCACCTTGGACCATGTTTCTCCCATAACAGGGTGGTCAAGGGAGCATGAAGGGATGGGGGTTGGGGCACTGTGATGCTGAATATTTCCGGAAGAAATACACAAGGCAGAGTGCCGAGGGGATTCTAGCCAGTGAAAATGGACTTTACTCTTTTCAGATTTTTCTTGTTTTAATTTATAGTTGAAAGTATGCAGCGACTTAAAGCATCCATGGTTATCTTCATTCAGACTGTGAAAGAAGAGTTGATCACTAATTAAGTTAGCATGACAATTTTTCTCTTTGGTACATAACAGCAGGTATTTAGGGTGCAGGATCTGTCCAGGTTTTATATATCCCTAGAAGGCTAGTGTGACAACTAACCACCAGCTCTGGAGCTGTCAGCTTGTCTTACTGAGGTTAATGGAGTGGATGCAGTGGCGTATAGCTTTCCATTATAGCTTTCCACTCCTGATTTTGATCTCATCCAAGTACTAAGGGTACTTCAAATTCATACTCTTAAATCTTCCTAGAGTGCAGAACCAAAGGCTTGATTTGGAGGCAGGCTAATTTGGCAGAATAATTGCTCTTCTCAGGATCATGAGAGGAGAAACCAGTTTGTAGATGTAAATTTGGGGCTTTGTCAAGACTCCTCATTGCACAGGACAGGAGCTTGTTACATTGCTGTTGAGGCAGCCTGGAGAGAACTCAGAGGGATTTGCACCAGGATCAAAGAATAGACTACTTAAGGCTCTTGCCCAGCTCTGGCAAGAGCAGTGCTAGGGTATATTGGCTCACGTTGCATAGTGGCTAGGGTAGAGTGCTGAGAGTAAGACCAAAAGGCAGAGTAATTGAAGGAGGGCAAGGCAGTTCACTGTCAGCATAGCGCAGAGATCTTCACTTAGGTGTGTTGTACTATGTGCTCTCTTCTTTCCCATGTGTAGTTCTCCTATTGGGGTTCATTGAGGGTCCCATACATTGATCATGGCTTCTAAAGTGGACCAGACCTTGAATGTTGGTCAGCTGTGTAGATGAGGACAGGATCTGTTCCTTGCTACGAGAAGGGACCTTAATTTGGTTCTTCTATGAGGTCCAATATTGTGAGGTATTCACTTTTTACATCAATAAAATAAAGTCTCTATTCCTTCTCTTACTTATGTGTATAGTGTGCTGTTTGAAATAGTAGATATTTTTAATGTTTCAATAGCTTTTTATTAAAAGAAAATTGAAATGGAAACCACATTTCTTAAACGAATTTTATCTCTATGGCAGTTTCAGTGCTTCAGATCTGTGTCAGTGCCAGTTTATTGCAGTCTATTTTCTCCTCAGTGAGCATCTGCTTAACAGTTCAGTGCAGATACAGACAGATAGGAACATTCTAGCATGCACCTAACTCCACCCTGGGGCATGGTAGAAGTTACTCAGGGTACTAATCCGTGTTTTTTTAAAGCAAAAAGATTTTGGTCAAGCGAGATGTTTTGTCCAGTGAACAGGTTAAAATTATCTTGAAATAACAGAAAATGAGGATTGTCCTCTCCCTCCCCCTGTTGTTTCCCTTAACTCATTTTTTTTTTCCTAGCAGCAGTATTTAGAACATTTTTTTGGCATAAATTTTATATCAATCTTTGTGTGCTTTACATTACAACATAAGACCTACAATGATATGTAGACCAGGATAACCTAACTGCTATGACCTGTCATGACAAGGTCCAGAGCAATAAGCTATGAAGGTTCCCCAACTCATGTTTTTCCCCTCCCTCTTTCTCCCCAGGATTAAATTATTTTTCTAAGTTTTATTCATTCTCAGATCAAGAAGTGAATCGTAGTATCAAGTGGGTAATAAGCACAAGATTGAAAGCAAAGTGCTGTTATCTGTGTTTGTGGAATTGTTTAAGAAATACCACTTTGGTTAAGCAGAGCATGGAAACAGATATAATTATCCATGCTATCTAGACTGGAAAGAGTGCTGCGAGGGAGGTGAAGGGATGGCTTCCTGCTCCAGTAAAGGCAGGGCGGTTTCCCACAGTGGAAGAGCCATCCTTGCTGCTGAGCGACACCCAGTCAGCCATAGATTTGTAGAGCAAAATGAGGCCAAGGTTCTTTAAGCAATAAAGCACAAAATAAGACTCCTGTGTTCTTACTTTTATGCTCCTTAAAGAAAGAAGCTTCTTTTTGAAATGTTCCTCTGCCAACAGACTTTAAGCAGTGCTTCTGGAAGGGAAGGATCTGTCTGTAGAAGTCCTGTTGCAGGGTTGGGACACCACTGAAGGGGCCTCTGAGGTCACTGGGCTCTGTCCCCCACTCTGACAGGCCCTACCTTATACAGGTACACAGGTTAGGTACTTTCTGAGCGCCGCATTGTTTCTGGCATGCATAAGTGTACTTGCCTATAGGGGTGCTTGCAGAGCTGGAGCTTGCATACTTGGTGGGGAAACATGAATGTGTCCAGAACAAATGGACCCATTTGCTGTCAATCAAAAATTGTTTTGCCAAATAAGATGTTCAGACTTCAACTGGAAAAACATGTGATGAATTATACTCTATCTCAAACATGTGCTTCAGATAGAAGATTTCAAACTAATTTGCAGGATTCCTACCGCTGTGTCACGATCTTGGCTCAATGAAGGGAGCTGGCCGTTCTCTCCCTCGAGAGACCATTGCAGCCACACAGCATTGTACCTGCCAGCAGAAGGTCTGGTTACTGGAGCTGCATGATGAGGCAGGGGAATATCACATGGGTGACTTTCGGTCTGTTTTTGGCAGCACCAAGGGCAGCCAGGCCAAGGTTTTCTGCTGTACCTTGGGGTTTTTTTGTTTGGTTGGTTGGTTGGGTTTTTTTTCTGCTAAGCCTCATAGTTTTCATTCCTGACCCTTGTGACAGCAGTGGGAAGCAGGAGAGAGTTTATTCAGGTTTCAGAGCTCCCCATCCTCCCCCCTTAGTCACAGAATCACAGAATCACAGAATCTAAGGGGTTGGAAGGGACCTCGAAAGATCATCTAGTCCACCCCCCCTGCCAGAGCAGGGTCACCTAGAGTACATCACACAGGAACGCATCCAGGCGGGTTTTGAATGTCTCCAGTGAAGGAGACTCCACAACCTCTCTGGGCAGCCTGTTCCAGTGCTCTGGCACTCTCACAGTGAAAAAGTTTTTCCTGACATTTACATGGAACCTCCTATGCTCCAGTTTAAAACCATTGCCCCTTGTCCTATCATTAGTCATTACTGACAATAGCTTGGCTCCATCATCCTGACACTCACCCTTTACATATTTGTAAACATGGATGAGGTCACCCCTCAGCCTCCTTTTCTCCAAGCTAAAGAG
>VZRW01013796.1:62366-90373 GCA_013398125.1 Aegotheles bennettii | reverse complement strand
AACCCCTTAGATTCTGTGATAAGGTTTCATCTCCTCTAATGCCTTGGGAAAGTAGTGCAAGAAGAGTTAGGAAGGGGAAAAGGAGCTTGTATCCTAACTCCTTCAGGACTCGATGTGACTGCAGCAGCTGACAGCTGTTCAACAAAATTGATTAAAGTAAATGACATTACAATTCACCTCCAAGATAAGCCAAAATATTAACCCTCAAAAACACTTAGCTAAGATATTTTAAAGACTAAATACCTTAAAGAACCTTGACTTAATGCAGAGATTGAATGTGCTGCATCAGATGAGCTATTTGAGAAGACTGTCAACTCTGAAACTAACACAAAAGGAATTCACAGTGTCCTTTCCAGTCCTGGAAGAACAAACTCCACTCCACTGTTTCCTCTGCTTGGATCTGGAAGCTCGTCCTCTGCAAATGCTGGACAAATTTCTCAAACGCCTGTCATTTTCCACCACAAGCCCAGACTCCCTAATGTGATAACTTGAATAGGAAGAGGACCTCATGTAAAGTCTACTGAAATTCAATCAAGGAAAATAAACTGCAGACATCTGTTATTTGCTTTGGTACTGTTTAGGTGTTTTCCCTTTTTCTGCATAAAAATGCTTACATAGCTTGAATAAACGCCAACCCAACATTTCAGCATCTGATTGGCTAAGTAACCATGTGAATAACAGCAGTGAGAAGGTAAATGGGAAGGTGAAAGTATCAAAGGATATGGATTAGCTGGCTGCTGTGCCTCATTCAAAAATTGCTGATTAGTGATCTTCCTTAAAATCTGATTAGAAAGGAACATTATTTTCATTCATTTAAGTAGGGGCTAGTCACCTTTTATGCCTCAAAATATACGAGACAGCATTTATAGGGGTATGACTCTCATGGGTGTAAAAAAACCAAACAATGAATGGCTTTGGAAAAATAATACTTAGATCATTCTTTAAGCAGTGAATATATTCTCTTTACTTTCCCTTAGTCCTGAAACTCCTTGAATTATAATAGTAGGTCAAATTCCTCCATGGTGAAACTTTATTGGTCTTGACAGACTTTACACCAGAGGTTTGTCTAGCACAGTATTAAATATCCATCTTCTCATACCCAAACACACAAACTCAATGCTAAAAGGGAGCCATGATAGCAAAGAATCCACAGTGCAATTTTGGACTTTTAGAGGGGAAATGCTGGTTGTCTCCAAGGCTGCAGCAGGCAGTGGCTGCATGCCATGCTCTCTCATCCAGGCATTTTGTTCATATTATCCCCAAGCAGTTGGAGCTGATGACCCACCTCATCAGTGCTTTTAACAGTTAGGTCCAAAATTTGGATTGCAATGCTGCTGCCTCGCACTAGTGATACCTAAGGGCACAAGTGCTGAATGCTGTCACAGTGAAGCTCCCTAAAAGCCTAAAGGACTGAGCTAGATTCACAAATTATTCTGCCTCCCTCTGTGACTGATTTGCAAGCATGCTCCTGTGCTGTTTATTGTACTAGGCTTCACATGGAGCATCTCAGGAGGTGCTGAAATGTGTCTCTCTGTCTCTATCTCATTCTTATTTTAATCATTCACCTACTAATTATAACTCAGACTTTATGGTGATAATGGGAAGGATTTAACTTTCCTCATCTTTCTGAAGTGATTTGAACCTGGGAATAACTACTGTGGGCAGACTGAAGATGTTCTCATTCCCTCTGTTAAAACTTCTGTTTTATGTGGAATAAATAAATGTGCATCATGCCAGATAATAAACATGATACAGGAGTGCTTGGGGCACCTCAATTCTGTTCCTGCTACTCAATAAATCCCATGGAGGGATGGGATTTGAGGCATACTGTTTTAATGTTGCTTCTCATCTGGCTGCTATCTGTGCAGTGTTTTTCCTGCTCTTATTCCTCAGGCTGTGGCTGCAAGGAATGGAAAATATGGTTTTAGAAAATGCAACATAGGATTTAAAATGTCGTAGCTGTATAGTGTGGCACTGAACTGGTTCAAAGTAACCCTGACTGTTTTGGTGTGCTCTAGGGATTTTTGTGGCAGGCATTAATGTACTAGGCTTTAGGCCAGCTCAGGTATTGTCTGACTGCTCAGTTCTGATGTTACTCGCAGTCAGATACATTCTGCTCTCCTGCGAGCGGCATAAACCAGCTTTGCCTACCTGCCTAATCCAGGTCAGGGTTGTGTGTCTAAGCTATCCCAGGAAGTTCAGATCTGAGGCTGATCAGTGTAGAACTGTGGCCTTATGCTCCCCACATATGGGTTAGGAGCCTTCATTCATGAGCCTAAACATGGTGCAACCCTCCCTTTTGCAATCCTATCCTTCAGCAAACACTTAGGTTTGTGCAGGTTCTATTGGGAGGAAATCTTTAGGTGGGAGACAGTATTTCTTTAATTTGATTGTGTTTATTAATAAAAAATGTACATAAAAGCCTTTCTCTCATATGATTCCTATCCTCATTTGTTTTCCAGTCTGCATTCTCCTCACAGACTTTCTTTCAGGACAGGGTCAAACAACAACTAGCTGCCTTTGGCTTTCTGTTGTGCTCTGTGTCTGTGGTATTTCTGTGTGTCTCTGTTGATGCTTACACATGCCTGCACGGATCTCCACTGAAAAAATCAGCTATATCCATTTGCTTTCATATTCTATTGAACCTCTGCCTACTGACATTGCTCAGCTCCTGATTTGACCTTCATTTGTGGTGGTGGGTCTTGTTTTTCCTTTCAGTCAGAATAAGGAACTTGTTCATTTTATATGTATCATATGTCCACCATCAGGTGACATATGAAAATGGTACCTTTCACATTACAGAGTGAACCAGATGGCCTTGGACTCGACTTTTCAGAAAACAGTACACCTTCAAGTACTTCTTTTAAGCCAGGTGTGATGCTGTCAGATCTTTTCTAGTGTAACTCACTCAATTGATTTCACATGAAATAACCTGGGAACTTGTATGAGCTCTGTTTTCTAGTACAAGTATATTAGCAGAGAGCTGGATATAGGAGAAGGCAGACACGTGCTTCTGGAGCCTGGGCTCTCTTAGTGAAGAAATCCAGTGATATGTCTACATGGGTGTTCAAATTTGCTGAATTCATATCTTCACTCTAAGATTCATGTAGCTGCATTGCTATTTGCCATTCCTGTTCAAATATTTCCTTCTCTATGGACTCAGATGTGTCTACATCCACACTGACAGATGTACCCTGAGTTTGGGCATGTCTGTAGGTGTTTATATAAAATGAAGGAGTTTTTTTAGCTCTCTTTTCTTTTTCATGTGTATGATTCTGGAGTTTTGGGTAGAAAGTTACAGCATGGAGTCTTGAAGAGCCTGAGTCTGACTCAGTGGTGACTCAAGGAAAGGTGACACATTGTTCTCTCGGATAATAAGTGCACACAGTGTAGACTCTGGGAAGAGCTGTGATGAGTTTAGCATGTCCTTCAGATGCTCTGGAAGAAGGCATGTGACGGTATAAAACAGATACAAAGCTCTTCCTGTAGGAGGACTTCTAAAACCAAGTAAAAAATGTGTTAGGGTTGTACAGCAGTTATTATCATTAAGTTGCTATAGCTCACATTTTAGCCTCTGTCAAGTCTAATTTTTATTGTTTAGTTATGTATATACCCAGTCAGCAGGTATAAATATGCAAACTGCTGGTAATTCCTCAGGTTGGTGAAAAGTATGGGGGTCTTATGGCTTTGTATTTAATCAGTATTGCTGCAGTAGGAATCCGTAACACAGCACTATGAGTTAAAGACCTGATCTTGCCATGTAAGTCTGCTGTGATTCAGTGTCCCAGTGTGTCCACACAATGGCATTAAGGAAACTCCTCTGCAGCAATCCATGTGTGCTTTGCACCCAAAATCTCCCCGGGCATGCTGGTTGGTTCCAGGGCCATTTCCCTTGTTATATCCTCAACCTGACACAAGGTGACAATGTTTCAGAACTTTGATGGCTAATAATAACAACGAGACAGTTATATCCCTTTAGCTGACTGCCTAGGCTTGGATGGTGTCCGTAAATGATTGAATTTGGAGTGCTAAATGGGATGTGATGTTGTACTCGAGAGAGCAGAGATATAAAAAGGACTGGCAGCTCACTGAGGTGCTGTTCTGCTGGGTCAGCTGTCAAATGAAGACATGCTAAAACTAGCACTTGCCTTGCGTCAGTCATCTGAGGCAGCGTGCCACATACCTGCTTGGTCTAGGTTTCTTGACAGAGGTCTAGAGGCAAGAAGTGTTGGATTTTATCATTCAAAATTGGTTTAGAGTTGCTGAATGAAAAGTTATTGCCTGACATCCAAACAAAAACTTATCTGGAGATCAGACGACTGCAACATCGGTTTCACAACTCTTATTTTTATTTAAATGATAGTTCTTTCATTGTTAATATCCCTTAACTATTAAATGACAGTTCTTGTGCTCCCTTTCAAAGAACAAATACTGAAAGGTTGACAGTGTAGACATGGAAGATGAATGTAAAGTAACATGTAACACACTATTTCTGCTACTTTTGACTTGACTGTATTACAGATGTTTGATATGTCTAATAGAGGTTGTTGTTTTTTCCCATTATGTCAAGCTGAAGCTCAGAAAAAGGAGAAAACCAGGTTTGCATTTATTAAGAATTATGTTACTTGTTGTTTTGACATAATCTGTTACAATATGTTTAACAAGTGTACATATTTAAGAGATCAATCACAATCAGAAAACAAACAGTACCGAAAAAAAAGCCCATGAATTCTTCAGTTATGAGTCTTTATATAGCCGTATGGGTGGATATCTTCTGTGTTACTATTTAGTTTTAGTTTCTCTTTCTAATACCAGTTTACCATCAGTCTACTATTTCTACTGATAACTTCTGAAAGGTTTGGAAGACCTGGAGCACCATTTTATCTCTGTATGCCCTCATGTCTTCTTCCATAAAATGGGAACAATAATATTTTCCTCTTTTTACCCCACATTGTCCTGTTGTGACAATGTGATGCTGAATTGGGTTTGCTTGGTGATGTCGAGTTCAAACAATAAAAACAAATGATTGAGGAAAACAAAAGAATTTGTTAGTGAGAAACAAACAATTTAAGACAGGAAAACCTAAAATTGTTTAGGCATTTATAAAGCCTAACACGAACGCTGCTAATAAATTCTCCGTGTTTTCATTAATTTCACTGAGGAGAGAAGGCATTAACCTCATGTAACTTTAGATATCTAAAAGATGTTCATCTAGTCTGAGCTAGTTATCTGGCTTGCTCTACAGTCAGCCTGTAGGCAAATCTTCAAGATAATTAATCCCATCTGTTTTAGACACTGTTCTTGAACCAACACCCTGTTCAGCTGATATTAATTTTCCATTAGCTAAAGAAACAGCCTAAAAACCTTGCTTAGACCAGACTTATTTTTAGACAGCTTAAGCGGACTGACTGCCTTCATGACTAAACCATAGAATCATTTATCTTTGAGAACTTGAAGCATGCTTTTTTTTAAGACTCATATTATATGGATAAGGCCTGCCTTTAGAACAGAGAGGAACAGAATCAAAGAAACACAAGGGAAGGAACTATTGCACAAAGATGCATATATGCCGCTGTTTGATTATAGCTGCAGAAGAAAGAATTTCCCTACCCTGTGAAATATTTTCAGAGATGAAATAAATCATGTTGCTTTATATTGAGACCAAGAGTTAATTTAAAAAAAAAATCAAATAAAATTTTGGAAGAAATATGTTGTTTATCCATCAAAAAACTTCATTTAAAAACAGTTGCAGCAGTAGACAGCTTAATAAAACAATAACAGTAATATCAAAATAGCCCCCCGAACCTTGTTTTGAAGCAGAAAACAATCTCTCCCCTCCCCCTCCTGGGAAATATTTTTATAATTTCAAAGGATATTTCAAGGGAGTGAAGAAAAACTGTTAAAAAAATTCTAAGCACTTCCATTAGAAAAAGAGTTGGTTTTGACGAATTAGCATCTTGGGGAGGGTGGGGAGAAGAAATTTCCTGACCCCTTCCCAGGTATGCTTGGGAAGTCTAAGTGTTCTGTGAGCATTTAGGTGTTATTTTGATTCAGTAATTTTGCCCCCAGAGGGAATGAACTGAAAGAAAAGCTGATAACCCACCCTAAGAAATCCTTGACTGCTGGTAAAGAAGGTTAAGGGAACAGTGACTTCCCTCATATCTTGTTCTTAATCTCTCTTCAAATATGAACTGCTGGCTATTTGCAGGAACCGACTTTCTTCTGACCCAGCACAGTAGTACTGCATACTGCACTGGGCAATAAAAAAGAATTCTTTGACTTTTCCCCATCTCCTGAGGAGCCTGTTAGAAGGCCAATGACTCCTCAGCCTGTAAGCCTTTCCAGAACTTGTCCCAGGATGTCTTCATTCAAGACAATTGATTTACTAATGGCTATTCTTTATCCAAGCTCCAAACTAGGACAGTCATCCCTTATGCAAAATAGAGGGATAACATCACATTCCTGACATCAGGAATTGTCTTGGAGTGAGATGTATTCACCTAAAGCAGCTCTAAATTTAAAGATTGGAGCCTGTGAGCAGATAAAATCTGAGCCATATATCTGACAGATGGGAAAGCCAGACCCTACAGGTACCACAGGCAAAAGTAAGTCATATCAACCCAAATTTCTTCTTTTGACATGTCAGAGAGATATGATCTTAAATCCTATAGTGTGTTGTGTCTCGTGTACAGTAGAGGTTTTCTCTCATACTGATGTGTATCAGCAGTGCAATGTCTAGTTTCTGCATCTGATGCGTTTATTTCAAATATGCTTTTGGGAGGCAGTTATATCAGGAGGAGTCTCAGCAGTCTGTATCCTCCTCCAGCTTTCCTGCTGTGTGCCATGCAATGGAAGAGTGGCCATGTGTCTGCGTATCAAACCTGCCCAAATAGCGGCTGTCCCCACTTCTTCTGTGTACAGTAATCCAGCATCTGAAATATTAAAAAAAAAAGTCTCACAAAGTGATACAAGAACAAGTGAAGAATCATTAAACACTAATTCTTAAATTCTGAATGATTTGTCTAAAAACATTCAGTTCTGAGACAAAGGCAGATGTTATGTGTAAGTTATACTTTGGCCATTTATAGAATTTGATTCGTTTAGATCTACTGACATCTGTTTATACATACTTGTGTGAAATTGAATCTACATAGTAACTTACCTGTCAAGAAGCTATATAAAGTAACTAAGGTTAGCTATCAATTTATACCTTTGAATAGGCTCCCATTACTTGATTCTCTAGCTGTATTCTTCTAAAACTTCTACATTCACATTAAGCCAGTTTTAACATATGTAAGTCACTTAATTTATTGAAGTTTATGCATGATGCAAGTAAGTTTACAGAGTCTAGAAAAAATATCTAAGTTGATGAGGTATAACTCTGTGAGGAGAAGCAAGATAGTGTCTTGCAAGAACTCACAACCTTTCTGAGTATGGTCCATTATTTTTCTTTAATATTGTTAGGTTTATGTGGCCCTTAACTAGCCTTTTGCATGCTGCATTTCAGAATCTCTGCCATTAGAAGGTAGAAATATCTGTGAATACTTCAATAGCATTGAAATTAGGTTAAAAGAAGGAAAGAAAGGGTTTTGTTATGCTCATTTGTTTTACAAGGCTGCAATTTACTTGACAAAAGATGTCACTCTAGATTCTAATTTCGGAAAAGAGAATCAGTCCTAAAAAGGTCTTTTGAAGGAAAGATCATTGACATACATGGTCTGTGCATTTACTTCTTGCAGCTTATGTTCTGGAACTCACAAGCAAAAACTATTTCCCATGGCCAAGGACTGAAGTCCTCTAATACAAACTTCAAAATGCCTTCAATTAACGTGTGATTCATTTCCATATATAACAGCCAGTACTTCAGTTCTGAGAAACTATTATTACCCATGATATTGTGGCTTTCACCAAAAGCAGCAGAAAGGCTGTCACTTCAGAAAATTGATTTTGTGGAGATATGACATCTTCCATTAGCTGAGGATTAGTCTCTATGATCTTTGTTTCTTCTGCTTGCTTTGTCAGTACAGTTAAAGGATGCTGCTGTCTGAACACTGGTGCTGTGCTTAAAGAGGAGGTATTCTCCTCAAATCCAAAGTAAAGTGAATATTAAGGGTGGAAAATACAATGAGAAGCTCTGGAGGGATAGCTTTGGACACTGGTCTCCAAAATTTGAAAACTCTCTTGATTTCACAAAACATTTATCTTCTTACACAGGGGCTCGCTCCATATCCTGGTAGGAAGGACATGGGGATGTCATTGCATCTTTCTGTAAATAGCTAGGAAAAATTATAGTGTGGCTAGACCTTTGCCTTGAGAGAATGAATGCCTGATAATATCATAGGAGGACTCAGCTTCTTCCAAATGATACAGAAGTCTGTGACCCAGCAAGCAGAACAAGGGCAAGAGAAGAGCCAGAGAAAAGGAAAGAGGTGTTAATACCAACTACAAACCTGGGAGAACAAGGTAAGGAAAAGCTTAAAGATGAGCAAGGTCACAATCAAAGAATCCTATTTAACAGTGGAGGCAGAGAACGCCGATTTAGATCATGGAGAAAGAGTCCCCAGGCAGAGGTATGGGTTTTTTAGCTCCCACAGGGCTCTGCCCTGGGCCCAAACAGGTTTTTCAAGTGGTGAAGAAAGAGGTCCAGGTCTGTTTAGGATTATGTCTAACTCTGGGTATTTCTTCTGCAAAGCATAAGTGGATTTGATTTATTTTCTGGTTCGAAGTCTGTCTGAGGATCCATTTTCCTCATTGTCATATACTGAATTTATCAAGAAACCCAATGTGCTTGTGTGGCTAATGTTCTGGAAGGTGAAATGATTAAATTATTACAGCTACTGGGGTCTCTGAGTAATGTCCACATTGGTGCTAAGAGCTTGCAGGACTTGCACTGAGGTGTTTCTTTTTCCTCCGGCAGTATTCCTCTGCCAAAGCATAAGTCATGGGCAGAAAGGTGGGATGCAATGGTTCTCACTGAAAGTTTAGAGCATAGGAAGTCATTGTGATGGGGACAAACAGATTGACCAGAAAAGGAGCAGAAAAAGGATCATTTGTTGTGGTCTTTTGGTGCATGCATGAGTCACTGGTGATGGAATATGTGTGTTATAGTTTGGCACCATTGCTTCCAGCACCCTTCATAATCAAGTGTATTTATAAAAGGTAAGATAGATTTTAAACACTTCTTAATATTTTAACTTGAAAGCTGAAGGAGGAGGAGAAGGCAGGAGAGGGGAAGGAAGAAACATTTCTTTTCAGAAAAAGACAATAATAGCATGGTAATAATTTTTGGGTAGCTGAAGAGGGAAGAAAAAAATAATAAATGCCATCTAATACATAACTCTCACTTATTATCAGTCACATCTCTCATTTTAGATCCAGATTATCTCCATCCCACATAAATACGGCATTCCCTAACTTTCTACTGCTACAAATTATTGGCTTAAAGAAATGGAATTTCATGTGTATTAGGACTTGCAGGAGTGTTTTACAAGAGGAATGAGTCATCACAAATTTCATTATCCAGACTTCACTATTGCTTGTCCTTATGTCTCAGTGTAAGTTTTATCCTAAATCAGGCCACAGGAAGGGTTAAATCTGCTGTTCCTTGGAGCTGTTTGTCTCAGGTTTTTATAAAACATGGTCTTCAGGGTTGTTATCTCTTGCAGTAAAACTCAAATATAAGGTACTTCAGTTTTCAAAATATATGCAGCTGTTTGTGGGACTGTAAGTAGGGAGACTGACACTTTTACTGAAGAAAAGGAAGATGATAAAATAAAAACAAAGTCTAAAGTGGGAACAAAGAGGTATGGATCTAGCTTCATCTCATGACTGTCACTGGGCATCTTAGGATGCACTGTACACCATGGTTTACTCAGGGCTTCAGCATTTCTATGGCACCTGGATCTCCTAGGTACTGACTGGGAGAGATTTACATTGGATTTTTTTTACTAACATTTCACAAGATTATAAATCTTGCCCAGATCCTGACACAAAAAGATTATAAAGGAAGTGGAAGGCCTTCTATACACCATGACAACCATGTAGATTGCTTCATATTCATATTCATATTCATATTCATGTAGATTGCTTCATATCCTGAAATAACCTGGAGGTCTGAGCTAAGAACAGCAGTGTGAACTTTTTTTGGCTGTGCTTGTGGACTCAGCTGGAAAATCAGCAGCAAATAACACAGACAAGAGAGAATATTCTGGTTGCTGGTGTTATCTTTCTATCTTTATCTAGGCTACCAGATTAGCTCAAGAAAATGGAGAAGGAGAAAAGTCTGAGGCTTATTTTTTTCCTTGCAGCCTAGATTGAGTACCATAACACAGTGTTCAGCATAGAACAATTCATAGAAAGCAGAGCCTAAGTGAGAGGCAAAAAAAATTCCTTTAAATATAATTTTTTTACAACCAGTGATACTTCAGTGTGCAGTCCACGACAGTTAACAAGTAAGGACAGAACAACATTAACAAAGAATCACATAATCTAGTGAGGATTAACAGGTCAGAATAAAATTAATTTCAAGTGATAGACACATTTCATCTTTTTTTAGTGAAAAACAGCAACTAAGTAGACACTTGTTTCTGCTTTCTCAGTAGCAGCGAATCAATTAGGAGGAACTCTGCAGAAGTTAGTAACATTAGAAAGAAAGAGATCAAACTAATTTTCAGTCTCTTTCTACAATCTACAGTCTTCTTTTGTGAATATATTTGGGATAGTGAAGTCTCAATTTGCAAATAGTTGGTGTTTTAGCCCTAAATCTTGATTCAAATCTAAAAGTGCTCAAGCCTGCTTCACTATCACTTTTGAAATGAACACACTAATGGTGGCACAGAGAAACTGCTTGCAAATCTGCCCTTCCACAAATATTCACAAAAAATTTTATATGCATCCTTTCCATGTAAATTACAAGGATTG
This sequence comes from Aegotheles bennettii, assembly GCA_013398125.1. NCBI lineage: Eukaryota > Metazoa > Chordata > Aves > Caprimulgiformes > Aegothelidae > Aegotheles > Aegotheles bennettii. The sequence goes on along the minus strand of VZRW01013796.1, from coordinate 79,453 downwards.
ATTGGATTATTTCTCTCATCTATTTAATTAGTTTTAAAAAGACGTATTTTGCATCTACAGACTCTGTACATGTCCTTTCATTCTGTTGTATAGCATTTGTATCATCTGTTTCTTGGTACGACTGGCTTATGTTTGTTTCCTGCTCTGGATTTTTCTTTTCTTTTCTTTTCTTTTCTTTTCTTTTCTTTTCTTTTCTTTTCTTTTCTTTTCTTTTCTTTTCTTTTCTTTTCTTTTCTTTTCTTTTCTTTTCTTTTCTTTTCTTTTCTTTTCTTTTCTTNGCCAAGGTAAGTGGCACACAGAGACTGATGGGAGACTGAACATTTGAAAATGTCTTTTTCTGGGAAAAGAACACAATAACAAAGTAACAATTTTCATATTAAAATTAGAACTACACTATCCTTCATGCAGGTAGGTACTGAAGGGCATTAAGTAGTACTCCCCTACAACTAAGCAAGCTTTATATATTTACTGTATTATTTTAAAGCATGTTAAATCAGGTTCTCTAGGGTTTTTGTTGTTGGGTTTTGGGTTGTTTGTTGGTGTTGGGGGTTTTTTGTGGGCCCTTCTCTTCCCTTCCCTTCCCTTCCCTTCCCTTCCCTTCCCTTCCCTTCCCTTCTCTTCTCTTCTCTTCTCTTCTCTTCTCTTCTCTTCTCTTCTCTTCTCTTCTCTTCTCTCCAATTCATTGAACCAGATTTCCAGTTAATTCATAGTCATAGCTCATACATGAGCACTCAGATGGTTCTTGAGCACACATTTCACCAACAGAAACAGTACTTTCCATCCAGGTTCATTAGCTGCTTCTGGGTCAGGGGTGAAAGTGCTGCTTTATATTTTCTCCTCAGGAGCATTTATGTTTTAAGGTCTATTCCCTGGCTGCTGGTCCTGGGCTCCCTCACTTCAGGAGGGCTGAGTTCTGTTTTCATGACTCGGCTAGCACAAAATTAGAAGTGGAAGTTGGCTAAGAAGAAAAAGAAGGGTTTGGACTCACTCAGAATCTCAGCAAAGTCCATCGGGAGCTTCCCATCAGTTCCCTATCAAGTTCTACCATGACTGTGTGGCACATTCTTGTACAAATAAGTATTGAAATTCAGTTTTACAGATAATCATCTGCCTTAGGACTTCATGAAAGAAGAACTAGTCCAGGAAAAACAAAAACCTCTCCAAAGATATCTTCAAATGAAATGCAAACCTATCTAAGGTTCAGACAATTCAGTTAACTACACTCTCCAGTTGCAGAAGAAGGGTAGAAGTGCTAAAAGTACAATTGCACTTTTGTGCTAGTCCAAAGAGTGTGGGAACTCCTTAGAGCCAGTCCTTGCAAGTTTACAAAGGTGAGAGATTCAGGAGCCTGGGCACTTCCCAGGCTTTGACCACTATCCTGGTATAAATCCTGATGTTGTGGTCATTGGCAGACACAGAAAGAAATTATTCACCAAGTGCTTGTCATTTCCATAACAATATAGCTTCATATTATAAATTAAAAGTCTGGTAGAGGTAAGCAACCTCCTGAAATGTTTATTTAGATAAGAGTCCTGTGAGCAGGCCCTGAGAAGTAATCACTGGTAAAATGGTGGATTTTATTACATTCAATAAAACACTTACATGTTGCAGAAATGACATCTCAGTTTTTCAAATAGCTAGAAATTGCTGAGCTTAATGGGCACCACAGTGATGATATAATCACAGTTTTCTCTGGTGTACAGCCCCTATCATTTATTATTTCAGCTACTGTACACTGGGATCCGCTTAGTCTGACAGCTCTGCCTCACCACAGGTCAGCTTGATAGCTTCTGCTGGGAGTGGGTAATAACCAAACTGCACTGACAGCAGGCTTGGCAGAGCTAACTTTAAAGGTAGAAATGCATTTAAAAATACATAAAGAAGGCGTGACACAAATGAAAATTGAAGCAGTTCTCACTTGAGTATTGCACAACTCCATGGATTTTCGATTTCCAGATGTTTTACCTATCAGATATTCCCTGATGGGTTTCATTAAAATTCTAAAATACATCAGTCACTCTCAGTTGCTCAGGAACATGGTATTGATGATATGGTGTGTGGTTGTTCAGCCATGGATACAGAATAAATTATTTTATTTTTTTTTCAATGGAGTAACACTGTTTGCAACCCCCCAACAGCAGATCTGCTGAGGGGATTTAGTAGTTCTGACCCTCAGATGTCAAAGAAAATTTTAAGGGGCATGTGAAGACAATGCAACTTGCAGGGCTAAATACAAACCATTTGTTTTGTGACTGTGGAAGTAGGCAAAGCCTGTGTGACAAGTGAACTTCAGAAGATTCTGGTGTATATCGCAAAAGTGGTGGTGTGGGGTTTTTTTGTTGTTGTTGTTTGTTTTGTTTTTCTTGAGGCTGTCTCTTCTGTATTCATTAGACAATACTGTCAATCATGGTCTTGCTTTTTGGTTACCTTCTCTCAAGTGACCTACTTCCACCTCCCATGCAGTCCGCAGGAAAACAGTTCAATGGATTAATGCAGGCTGAATTGATGTCCACACCACCATGTCAGCAGCCATGACTGCCAAAGCTTCCTCAGCACCAGGATGTGCTGCAAGCTATAGTGGAGGCATGTTCAGCCCCAGGGAGTCAGAGGAAGACAACCCGCAGCAGCTCCTTATGCAAAGCTGAATCCCAGGAAAATAACATTGAACTGAAATGCCTGCTGTTGCTAACAGGCCACTGTGTTCTTGCTGCTTTGCAGGGCTACACCTCAGCCCAAACAGGAACCTGCAGGCTTTGGTCTGGAGGCTGTGACATGCAGATGGCACAGTACAAATACTGACAGTGAGCTGAGCCTGGCTGATGCTGTGGAGCTTCATTCAAACTCTCAGAGACATGTCTGCATAAAGCTGAGCAGTTCTTGCCAAGAAGGGTGGGATGAACTCCTGTGGGACACTGCTTGAGGGGGCTGTGCAAATACCTTCACAAATCAGTGTTCATGAGTATAAATACTGAGCTGTCTATCTATTTGTGTCTATGGTCTTCCTCCACTCTAAATCTCCTCCTTTCCTTGGAAAAGTACTGGGTTTTTAGTATCTCCAGATTACTGACAGGGGGAGGAACTGCCTGCCAGGGGTGATCAGGAAGAGTTTAATGTTTTTATGGAGCTGAAATAAGAACCAGATTGAGGGCTATGAGCAGAAAATTTGTGTTGCTGTTTGTACAAAAACATACCATTCAGGTAATTTTCTAAAAGGACGTTTTGATATCTGGAATCTGCTTCTGTTGTCTTATAGGGACTATATTTTCTTCTTCTAGTGTTTGTGCCAGTTTGTTCCTGGTTACTTGAATGCCCCCAGTTGTATCTAAGCATCTAAGCCATATTGTATTTATTTAATCTTTCCTCATAAGTCTGTCCCTCTAGGTTCCATAAACCAGCCCAAATCAATCCAGTAATTTTCTTGTTATTGTTGCTTTTCCTCGCTTCCCCTTTCACAACATGTATATATTTCTGTTTGTAAGGTACACTTCATTAACGAAATACCCCAGATGCAGGAAAGCCGTATAGAATCATAGAATCACAGAATCATTATGGTTGGAAGGGACCTCCAGGGTCATCAAGTCCAACCTTTATCCCATCATATTCCTAACCATTAGACCATTAGACCATGGCCTCAAGTGCCTCATCAACCCAGTTTTTGAACACCCCCAGGGACGGTGACTCCACCACCTTCCTGGGCAGCCTATTCCAGTGCCCAACCACCCTTTCAGTAAAGAACTTCTTCCTAATATCCAACCTAAACTTCCCCTGATGTAACTTGAGGCCATTTCCTCTCGTCCTGTCATTAGCAATTCGGGAGAAGAGACCAACACCAGCCTCACTACAACCTCCTTTTAGGTAGTTGTAGAGGGCAATAAGGTCTCCTCTCAGTCTCCTCCAGGCTAAATAACCCCAGTTCCTTCAGCCAGTCTCCATAAGGCTTGTTTTCCAGACCTCTCACCAGCCTCGTTGCCCTTCTCTGGACTCGCTCCAGCACCTCAATGTCCTTCCCATCCTGCGGTGCCCAGAACTGGACGCAGTACTCAAGGTGCGGTCTCACGAGTGCCGAGTACAGGGGCACGATTACCTCCCTACTCCTGCTGGTCACACCGTTTCTGATACAGGCCAGGATGCCGTTGGCCTTCTTGGCCACCTGGGCACACTGCTGGCTCATGTTCAGCCGGCTGTCAACCAACACCCCCAGGTCCTTTTCCGCCAGGCTGCTTTCCAGCCACTCTTCCCCAAGCCTGGAGCGCTGCATGGGGTTGTTGTGGCCGAAGTGCAGGACCCGGCACTTACCCTTGTTAAACCTCATGCAATTGGCCTCAGCCCATCGCTCCAGCCTGCCCAAATCCCGCTGCAGAGCCTCCCTACCCTCAGGCAGATCAACACTCCCACTCAATTTCGTGTCATCCGCAAATTTACTGAGGGTGCATTCAATCCCCTCATCCAGGTCATCGATAAAGACATTAAACAAGACTGGCCCCAAGACCAAGCCCTGAGGGACACCGCTTGTGACTGGTCTCCATCTGGATTTAACTCCATTCACCACCACTCTCTGGGCTCGGCCATCCAGCCAGTTTTTAACCCAGCGAAGAGTCCACCTGTCTAGACCATGAGCCGCCAGCTTCTGCAGCAGAATGCTGCGGGAAACAGTGTCAAATGCCTTCCTGAAATCCAGGAAGACAACATCCACCGCTTTTCCCTCATCCACTAGGCGGGTCACCTGATCATAGAAGGAGATCAGTTTGGTTAAACAGGACTTGCCCTTCGTGAACCCATGCTGGGTAGTTAAGGAACTGTTTTCTCTCTACTTTGTGATTAGCTACCTTTGTTACTTGCATTTTAAGTTCACCACTCTGTCATACTACATTGCAAGTTCATGGCTAGCTTGTTGCTCACAATTTCTCTGAAGGACATACTACTATTACTGTTTCCCTAGATTCAAGCTGCTCATTGGATGCCTCTGTTTTGCATTAATTTCCCTGAGATGTTCTGGTTTGCAATTTTTCAAGCTGAATTTGATTTTTAGTGGGTCTGTCACCCTGCATGGTTCTGTTCTCTCTTTAACCCAGTCACTTTTTTTTTTTTTTCTATTCTAGAGCCTCACCTGCTTTGTCAGAAGCATACAGACTCTGGGTATTAGGATTTCAAGGCTCAACTATTTTTAAAATACCTGACACCACATTCCTTTGTCTCCTTTCATTCTCCATCTGTCTATTATCTGATCTCTCACCTTGTTTTCTTTCAACTCATAAATAAATTTTGCCAGTTATTTTTCTTTGTCTCCCCCTGTAAGTTTTGCTCTACCAAGTTTTTCTCTGAAATACAGGACTATCTGTCTACCTATATGGCATAAACACTTAAACTTCAAGATTCCTTTTTTAATAAATATTAACAGCCTTTTTGATATTAGTTTGTCAGCATCTGGATTTAAAAGCATCTAGAAAGGAAAAAAAACATGGTATTACAATATTCACAAACATTTTGACAAATAAAACTATCTCTGAAGGAGTTTGCATTCTGGTTTGGTAAAGTGAATATTAGATATTTCTCTTATAATTACTTTCCTCTCTAAAAATGCTTTTTATTTTATTCAAGTTAATATTTAAAATAGTGCATTCAGTCCCTTAACCACTGATATAAAGTTTAGTCATAAAAAACTTCAGAAAATAAAGGCTATAACAAAATAAGCACTGCACACAAGCCAGTAAATGTAGAAAAGAACAGAGTTGTTATCATTAACTTACAGAAAAAAAAATCCCTTAGCAAAATGCTCCAAATTGTCTTGACCATTTTTAAAGCAAAATTCTGGTAGTACTTTGAGGTTTACTACCAGAATCTCTCTTCTATCCAGCAGTAACGATCAAATAGTAGTTTGTAATCTCAGAGAGCTGACACAGGTGTTATATCTTTGTTCATCTACTATTTTATGCTTGTAACTTTCATTACAGTGACTCTTTTTTATTTTTCTCTCCTGAAGCATGAGAACTGAACATGTGGTGAAACCTTCTGAAGGATGATTCTCCAGTAATTCATGCCACATACTTTATTATTTAATTTCCTCAATCAAAAAATTTTGGAGGCTTAAGTGACATGTCATAATTACTTATATAATGGGAAGGCGAGCAAGTCATAATTTCTACAATTCACTTGAGAATTTCAGAGAGAATACAATTTTGTAAAAATTTTATGACAAGTTCTGAGGAGAAAAAAAGGAAATTGAAATGGGTTTCAAACTCTGCATTCTGAAGAAAAGGACAATAGAACCAATCCCACAGCGCATTAATGTTATTGTTATATTACAATTGCATTTATATTAATATTATATTAATATAAATATTATAATTACATTTTATCATATTGAAAAAGACCTTCCTGCCTGAAGCTGTTGGATTTGTATGTGAGAGTAACTGTTGAATATGGGGCAGGTGTTGATAGAGGTTTTCTACTAAAAGTCAGTACTGCTCTGGAGATAAAGGGGCGAGAACAAAAAGAAAAGAAAAAAATAAAAAGCCAAAACAAAGCAACTAAAGAACTAGAGTAAAATGAAGTAGACTGCAAGTGATTTTACTAGGTTTCTAATTAATGAGAACACAGGAGATTGCTAAAATTAGTACATTACCTAATGGTGAATTAATATTATATGCTGAAACATTCCACAAGGGAAGAATTGCATATGCTAATATTGTATAAAAGAGATTGCCACTGGCAAATATTTCACTGTAGAGAGTTCTACATTAAGTATAAAGTTGAAAAAAACCCTTGCCCTCTTAATATATGTCATGAAATTTTAATTGCCTGAAAGTTACTAAAGCAAGATAAAAGCTTGATTATACACCTTTGTATCCTTTTGATGGTCTTTATTGACCATTGATCCAGAATTGTTTTTAGAAATGCAATGCATTATTGTATGAGTAATAGAACAGACATTTTGTGGTATAAGGTTATAATTCCTAAGCAATAACATCCAAAACTGCAATTGGCCTAGGCCTAATGGGATACTACTTAGAAAATCCTAAGGGGAGGATATTTGGCTTTAGAGTTTGCTTTCCTCCTCTTGGTTCAATAACACTGTCTGCCCTCTGGTAACATTCAGGCTACTCTGCAAAATCCACCTGTTATTTTTGTTAATGTGAAGGGAATAGATGGAAATAGGAGACAGTACTGAATCTACAGTTTGATATGTCATAGTACAACACATCTTTCTTTTTGCAAAATATATGTTGTTTACTTTGGCTTTCACTTTTTTTCAACTCTGAAGCATTCCAAGAGTAATTGAATACCTTTTTACAAATTAAAGAAAAGGAAGAATTTTCTTAAGTTTTACATTTAGGATTTTGATAAACTGTTACTCAAAGGAAACAGTTTCCACGTCTTTGTATTTTGGCCTGTGGGTACACAGAACTCAAGAAAACAGCCAACTTTTATATTGTTCCATTAGAAGCCATAAATCTGCCTGTATTCACTGAAACATTCACTGACCTCAGTAAACTCTGGTGAATGTGTTTCAAGTTTCATATTTATGAGAAAACCTGAAAATAATTGATGTTTCCTTGGACTGAAGTGGTAAAAACAAAAAAAAAAAAGCAACAAACCTCCCCAATTCTATAGAAGATGACTGCAACAGAAAGACCCGGGTTTTCAGGCTAAGTTGGTCTGTATATCTTGAAGTGGATTATATGAATTGGACGCAGATGGCAGACTCTGAATGTTACTGTTAAATTAAGTCAGCCCTGTTTAGTTCAATTTCTTAGTTCCATTGGAGCCATTAAAACATTTTTGGTGATTGCTATCACTTCTGCTGAATGGCTTGCTCATAATCTTCTCTAGCTGACCAGTTGCTAAATGAAAGATTGATTTCATACCCTTACTTCCCTTAGAACATGAACTAATTAATTAAATTAATTGTCAATGTTTTATCTTGACATACGATGAAATCTGTTTTGACCTTAATGTTGAAGATGTATAAAATGGCAGAGACAGGCCTTCAGCTGCTGAAAACTGGCATGAATCCACTTACTTCAATAAAGATTTTTCAGAGTTTTCAGCAGAATGCAGCTGGTCTTATAGCTAGAGTTGACCTGTTCCATCTGTGATCTGCTTCCTGGTTGCCTTACATTCAAAATCAAGAGTGCTTCTGAACAGTTGCTCACTCTGAAAAGCTCTGAGAGCTTTCTCTCATGATTTGAGTGAGAATTTCTGACTGATGGTTTCAGCCTCGTGCTTGATCACTTTGTTTCTTCATTGCTGGCTCCCTGCTAATTAGCATATTGTCTTCCATGATACTTTCTTTTGTGCTGCTGCTGCTGCTGGTCTCACACTCCTGGCTTCTTTTCATTCTTTTGAAGATGGTATCTGACAGTTCATTGCCTATTTTTGAATTGTTCCAACCATTCTATCTTCCAGGTGATGGCCTGAGTATTAGCAATCAGTATAATCTTCACAGAGACTTATTAAATAATAAGTAAACTGGATAGAATATTACTTCAAAGATCTGACATTTAGCAGTTCACTAAGGATTTTTCTAAGCAATATAAATTACTACTTGCTTCTCTTTTAAATTCCTGATTAAGTACACTTAAAATACCTTTCTAAATAAGTACCACTCATATGTAGAATGCAGTGTTCTGCACTTTTGTTTCTACACTCAGTAAAGCATTATGATGCAATGTAAATGTTGTCAGTGAAGGAAGTCTGGCAGTATTAAATGGCTTCCTAGAACTGAGTGTAGAATAGGACTGGATGAAAAACAAGGTAATGACTTATATAAGGCTGTGACTCCTTTGGTTTGTAAGCAACACAGAATACAGTCCTAATGTCTCTGTTTTATGAAATAAATGCATATAAAGTAATCCTGACAGTCACTGTCAGATGCAGCCATGGCATTACCTGAGAAAGCACAGGGTAATTTCAGTTGTCTAATAGCATTGTCTGTGCCAGCGGGGATTTTATTTTTCTTAGTGCTGCACCATGGCAAGAAAATGTGAACTCAAATCTGTAGGATCTAAAACTATCTCCAGAGACTCCTGTGCCAGACTGTCTGAAGCATTTCAGAAGTATCTTTTTTTAGTACTTGTATGTTCACAGTCATTAACATAATTGGGACAAATGGAAGTGGAAAAAATGCTGAAGTAAGTGGATTAATTCTGCATATAATTGTAAGAATTTGTGGGAAACAAAACAGAGCAATTGTAAGGGATTTCAATAGCAACAAAGAATAGTTAAGGCTCCTGTAGTTCAGGGAAGATGAATGCCTTGGACATAGTTTGGGAGAGAAAAAAAGGAAAGACAAGGGGAAAAAAGAAAGTAGGCCTGATTCTTATCTCATGCTGCTCAGTCACGCTTTGACCCAGGTTTTTAAGTGCACTGTCCTTAGTAATCCTGGGTTGACTTACCAGAATGACCACACTCTTGCTGGTCACACTGGCCTGCAGCTACACTGAAGTCTGGAAAAGTGACTGAGTCACTCTGCCTTTTTCCCTACCCTTAGCCTGTGCCAGCAAAAGTTTTATCAGACCAAAGCCCCTGGTCCTCACTGAACTTGAATTAAATGTTTGTGTCACTCTGACATACAGTCAGTAACCATTACCTATCTGATAAACTATGTCACAGACTAAACAAGAAGTTAACATCTACCACCACTATATGCTAAAAGGAATGTATTTAACCTAATGAGTTTTTCTTTAAATCAAAATGTTGGAGACTTTTCCTGAATAAATGTTACTGAGTACCTTCAAGAAGCTGGATTCTCAGACACTGTCCAGCAGAAGTCCAAGATGATTCTGTGTGAGCTTCTAGGGAAGGATATCATCACACGAATCTGCAGGCAAGCTGGAATCTGAATTTGAAGTTTGCTTCCCGCTAGATGACAGGCTGCACATGATTCAGTTAAACTGATCAAGGAAACAAATCCCAATATAAAAGATCTGTGTCTTCTCTCAGGTCTTGTCTACACTTGTGTTTCTTATAACCTGACACAAGTACAACCACTCTGCTGTGCTATCAGCTCCTGAGCTATAAGCATCATTAAGCACATTATCTCATATTGGACCTATTGTTTGGAGGGGTCAAGGTTGTAGCTATATTGGGGCAGGACTGGGAGAACCAAAATTAAAAACATGTCACAGAATGTCAGAAGTCTTAGTGCATTGGTACAGTTATCTACTTTAAATGGGAAAAGCTGTGCAAAGACAGGATTTACATTGAATCGAATCACAGGTAGCCATATATTTCAGGCTTGATATTGCTGGCACAAATATCCTAGAATCTGGCAAACAAAAGATTGAAAAAAATTAGTATTTATAAGGCATCTGTAAGATTATTGACTACAGGGGGATTGTTCTGATTGTAGATTGGCCTGAGAAGTGAATTGAGACCATGTGTTCCTTTAAAATTCCCCTACAGCAACATCTCTCACATTTTATTCCTGTGTAGGTATATAAAGCCACTGGCATAACTAGTCTTCCTGCAGGTACAGCACTGACTCACAGCTGAAGTGTGTCTCTGTTTTCTGCCTACACAGCAGCCACTCAGTCAGGTGTGCAGCTCATCACATTTGTATTCGTGGTATGGGTTTGTAAGCACAAAAAATGCCAGAGTAAATTGTTCAGGTGTCACCTGTGCCCATAAAATGATGGTCACCTTTGCAAATAAACTCATGGAAAGCAGGCTATGTATAGAAAGCCATTTCTTTGATAGACGTTAGCTGCAGGGGGAGGATAAAACAGGGCCTTACCTATGACTGTGTAGGGTAATCATTCCTGTAAGTGAAATTTACTACTGTAATTGGACAAAGACTTGAACACTATGAAGCCAAAATCAAAATGCTAGCAGACAAGTTGTCCTCCAGTATATTAGGGTTCCTTCCCAGGAGGGCTATATTCAATTAAGTTTTGTAGTGGTTTGCCAAAAGAGCTTCACGGTTAAGCCAGTTGAGTTTGCATTCAGATTTTCTACTTTAAGTTACAAGTGTCTTGCTTTTCAAAGCTTTCCAGCTGACCTGAAGTGGCATGCCAACAGTACTACAGCTAATAGAATATATATCTCATTTTTCATTGTTGCAGTTTTAAGGACCATTTTTTCATTAAAAAAGGTGAGTGCTTGCACAGCAACAGACAGGAGAATTAAGCAACAGGGAGATATCTAGGACAAGACAATGTTTCTTTCTTTTGTTTTTGAGTTTGGCAGCTGGATACTTCTGTTAACTCATATTTATCATGCACTAACATAATAACTAGGAAAAGACTACTTTGCTTCAGTAGAAGCAGTATCCTGCAGTTAAATGTAAGAAACTCTATTTGCCTCAAGGCTATGCTCTGTTCTTTGTTTACAGTGCTTTTGTGTGTATATATCCCTATAAAATTTGAAGAGACATGTGTAATGATCATGAGTAAAACACAGCTCTGCAAGGACTGAGGAGGGTAAGAATTTCAGATAAACTATGATATAAAGGGGCTGCTTATCAATTAGTCTGGTGTTCAGTGCTGTGTGAGTTCTCAATGAGGGGTACCATTTTGCATTACACTGTTTCTTTCCACTAAAGAACATTATCACTTACAGACATTTAGGAAATGAATCTCCAAGTTTTTCTCGTGCATCACAAAAGGACACCAAATATTATACTCTATGTTCCTTTGCAGTTCATAATCCCTTGAGCCATTGTGCTCATACAAACAGCTGTAGCAAAAGTGTACATAAGGCCAGATAAACAATGGATTTAGGCAGAGGTACTGTGTAGGCTTGAACATTAAATAAGCTTATTCAGGTAGAACAATATTGCTGTTCAATAAAATTTATTGAAGTAGAAAATAAGCAAAGTCTCAGCATTTTTCCAAAATGGCCCTGAATGTAAGCTAATTCCTGTACAAAACATGCGATATTGTCTCCCAGCTCTCATTTCCCAGTCCTCATAGATTTCATATGCTCCAAGAGACTTTTTTAGCATTTTCTTCCTGAAAAGTAAAAATTCTTTAGCAAAAAGGAGTGAAAAAAGTATTATTGTTGTAATACTAAATGCTATGTATTAGGAATTTAACTTTCTGTTGCACTGGGTTATACAAATGCCCCGAAAGAGTTAGTGCCCCCTTTATTGAATAGTCCTATTGTATTTGCCAGGAGGAATGCTTTGATCCATGAGGAACTTGTTTTCTGATTGTGCCCCCCTAACTCAGTATTGACTCAGTATGCAGATATTTGGAGATATTGAATGAATACAAGCACAATCAAAGAGGAGGGAATGATCTAAGCCTGTCCTAAGTAGTAGATTAGGTCTTTGAAGAAACTGAAAGTGCTAAAATGTGTGTGTGGTGTGTTCAAAAGAGCAGGCGAGCCCAGTATCTTTGAGAGGAGAGGAAAGAGGCAGTGAAAATTCTAGTTTTGATTCTGCCACTGCCTTGCATTTCTGGTCAGTGAAGCAGTTGAATGAAATAGCTTGACAACTTTCCCTGCCATAATGCCCTAGACCAACTAGATGTTTCTGATAGTCAACTGGAGCCTCTGAGTCCCTTCAGATCTACAGCTTTGCTTCTTCTGGGCCTCAAAGCAACTGTGACAGAGGAGCTGAGTAGTGCTGCCCCAAAGCGGGGTCATTCTTCTGTCTCATTGCACTAAGAAGCAGGGGCTGTTGTGTCTGGGATGCCCTTCTGAGTGTCAGCACACAAAGTCTCAGAGGAAGTTCATGTCTGACTATAAACCCCAACACCAGGAGCAGCTCTGTATCACTCTGAAGTTGTTCTTCCAATGAGTGTTTGATGGAGATAAAGTGTTTTGCTGCTCATAGGGGACTATTCAGGTTTAGTAGTGTGAAGTTAAAAGATTTCATTTTCTAGCCCTTTTAAAAATGATTTGTTTGTGCATTAACACCAGTGGTGACATCAATAAATAAAATACATTGAAACACAATATTATATTAACTGCAGCTTCAATGACAGTAAAGGATCATGAGACATTTTGCTTTGAGTCCTTTCAACCCTTCAGGAGTTTGTAGAGCGTGGAAATCAGAGTTAGCTGAACTGTTTTGTTGACTCTGCAAAAGTGATGATTATTGAGCTCGGTCTTCTTCAATGTAATGCTATATTAAAAACTAGATAAATGCTTGGAATCTGGAAATCACTGTTAACATCACATTTTTAGGCAGGTCAAATGTTGAGTTTTCATGACTAAGCAACATCATTTGAGAAATATGCTAATTGTTTCATTCTTTATTTTCTTGTGGTTGCAGACACACTATTTTAAATAATTCTTTTAGTCAAACTCCACTATCCAAGCGGCAGCTGTGTAGACTGAAATGCCCACATTTGGTGAGACATATTGTGTCAAGTATATATGTATGTATTGAAGCCTTATCTGCCAGCTACAGAAGAAGAGATCTTTATAACTATTGTATTATTACTGAAAGACAAAAGGGTTATGTCAGATTCCAAGTCAGGGCAGGCTCCGATGACTTTTTGGCATCTAATTCAGACTTCACCCTGTTTGAAGCGGTAAACATGTGGTGGGACTTCCTGGAAATATGCTGGACTTTGAAAATACCTGTGTTATTACTTAAGAATTTGCTTTGCAAGCAAGCTCTGTGTCCACAGTTGGGTAGTGTTTCTGTCAGCTCATATGGATGACTCCCAGATTCTACTTTTCTTCCCCTGCTTCACTCCCCGCAACATGCCAAACTTGCCAATGTAGAGGTTACACACTGGGAACTGAGTACTATATTTTCTGTATTTGCCACCTTTTCACATCTTTCCTAAAAACAAAGAGGTGTTTGCTGGAAACCTGAAGACTTCTCTCTTATCTAGTGTTCAGGAGGTACCTGCACCTGTAATGATGGAAAAATAGTCCCTCTTAAAGGAAAACTCTCAAGTTGTCTAGTGAGGCATCTTGGACCTGAGACTCTTTCTGGGATTTGGTAGGTGGTTTTAGAACAACCAAAAATCTACCTATACATTGCCATTATGGAGCTAGTAGGAGAAATATTCTTTCATAAAATCCTACATCTTCGCCTCAGTATTTCTACAGTAATGGAAACATCAGATAAGACTGAAGTGTTAGTGTAAGTAAGGCTGTCTGGAAGGTTATGACAGCTGAATGGGTCTTCTTGGCCATTCTCATCTCCCAGCGTTGCCCTGCTGAGGGCTAACAACTCCTATCAATCACCTAATACTGAAGACATTCAGCAAAACAACACTGCTAATTTGGAGAGAAAATGCTGGTGACAGGGCCAGGGTGGATAGTGCACAAGTGCCAGAATAAACGATTTATGTGACCAAGCGATCATGGGGAGGGAGAAAGGCAGCTCACCAGGAACTGGCAGTGGGGCACACAGGAGAGGAAACTCCAAAGGTGGAGAGTAAAATTTTGTTGTAAATATTGTTTCTAATAGGCATTTCTATCAATAGATTATTTTTAATAGTAAGTTCTAGCAATAGATCATCAATAGTTGTTTTATCAATTGCCTCTGCTACCAACACAGGAAAACAAGACAATAGAGAGTTTTTTCCATACCCAGACAGAGTGTTTCTGAGAGCTGGTTGTATGATGACACTCTAAAGCATTGGACTTTAGTTCTATGTCCAGGTATAACATTCTTACATGTTCTGTCATACTGTGAGAGATACTATAAGCATACTGTATGTTAAACTATCCAATGTTTTGGAGAAAATAAGCTGGTTAAAATGGAATGGGATAGGAAATGACATTGACTTATACATATGCATAGTGCAGTACATGCAGTATTTGATTACATGTGAACAACATGACCAGAACAGTGCAAGTTTGGTTCAGAGAAAAATTATCTGTCTGATTCATATTCAAGATCTATAACATCAAACTCAACCAAACAGAAAAAAAAATTAAAAAAATTTATTTTTTTTTTTTAATGTTGCCTTTTTTTCTCATTTTTCATCAATTTCAATGTATTTCAAATCTCGTTACCATGACATCTTTCAGCAGTCCAGGAAGTGAATGGAAAACATAACTCAGATTAGATACTCAACCTAGGAATCAGAAAAAAAAATCACTGTAGTCTTCATCTGTCAAAATGTTTTGATTGTGGATTATTTGAGCTCAGTAGAAAATTATCTTTGTACAGTTGCATAGGGTACCCAGGAGACAACCTCTCTCCTTGTTTTTGTCTTACTGTGCCAGGAGTTTTCTTTCTCTATCCTTTAAGGGCATACATTTCATACATACATTTCATGCATATGTTCTGGGAGAGTATTTGAGATGTTCTAGCTTCTATATAGAGATGTCTGGCTGCTCTAAATTGTGAAAATGGATCACCATGCTGAAAGCATGAGCCTGAGGAGTCTGTGTTGCAGACATGAGAATGGACATGTCTGATGTCAGCTAGAGGCCATCACATCATGGCCCAGAAGAGAGGAGATGAGAATGTTCCCTGCAGGTGAAAGAATGGTTTTCACCTTGATAAACCTTTCAGCTTGGTCAGGGGACAGTGTGTGTTCTCATTCAGCTAGAGGCAAGAGCTGTCTGGAGAAGTAATATCATGTACTAAAGCAACTGGTATCTCTGAAAAAAAATGGACAAGCTTTGGGGATCAGTGCCTGTTCATCAGTTATGACAAGAAGCATCAAAATACAAGCTAAGAACCCCTGAAGATCTTGTTCTCAAAGACTGCAGGAAGGGTTGCTCTAAAACTTGTCTAATCACTTGAATGCCTTGAAATTGGTTATGCCTTGATGATATAGAGCAAAATGATTCAACTTTGAGGAATTTTCACTACACGTATTTCATTATCACGTTCCCTTCCCTTCTTATTCCCTAAGAAACCAAAGACACTAAACATTGTTCAAAGCAAAGAGATTTCATTTTTAATATGCAGAGACTATGGAAGATACCTGGACTGGGAGCTCTTCAAAACACTCAATTGTTTAATGCTTACCTGGATGGCACTTGCCACTTACAGCCCTTTAAAACACAATTACTGTGTTTGAAAAACATACTATGTGGATTAGACACAACTTGAAGTTAAAGCACAGGAGAAGAGTAATTACATGAAAAAGACGGGGGCTACATATTCTGGGGATGAAGCACAACTGGAAAGGAGGGAGGCAAACCAGTCTTTTCTTTAACATGGTGTAAGCTGCCATAATCACTGTAATACTGTCATGATGTGGAGACATTAAATGGGATATAATTTCTTTTCTCCTGCTGGTACTGTCAACTGCAAACATTTCAATATGTGAACTTGATCCCATGGTATTTTTAGCAAGTTGTATGAGATCTGGGAGGAGGATTTAGCATCCTTTAATGTCACTTAGGTTGAGAGACTTTCATGTGCATATTGGGAACACATCATCAAGAAAAACATGCACACACAGCTGTAACTTTTCTGAGAGTTAGGCTGATGGTCTCCTAACACACACACAAGGCACACACAAGCTACCTATAGTCAAACTTTCTACTGAATGAACATTGCCTGTCAGAAAAACCTTACTTGTATGTATAGTATCATCTAACATCATACCATCACCAAACACTGTTTAACCGCCTACCTAAATCAGAGATCAATGGAAAAAGAGTTGTGTGTCCCAGTTTTAACAGAAAGAATACAGTGTTGCTCTTGTAAAAGGCACTCTTGGGGTGGTTTTGATAAGCTGATAAAGTATGGGCTTGGTGATCAGGTATTGAGGTGGATCAAGAACTGGTTAAAGGGAAGAAGTCAGAGAGTTGTAGTCAATGGGACAGAATCTAGTTGGAGGTCTGTGACTAGTGGAGTCCCTCAGGGGTCAGTACTGGGACCGGTGTTGTTCAATATCTTCATCAATGACCTTGATGAGGGTACAGAATGTACCCTTGGCAAGTTTGCTGATGACACTAAACTGGGAGGAGTGGCTGACACACCAGAGGGTTGTGCTGCCATTCAGTGAGACCTTAATAGGCTGGAGAGTTGGGAAGGGAGAAACTTAATGAAAATTCAACAAGGGCAAGTGCAGAGTTTTGCATCTGGGGAAGAACAACACCATGCACCAGTACAGGCTGGGGGCTGACCTGCTGGAGAGCAGTGTAGGGGTCCTGGTGGACAGGAGGATGACCATGAGCCAGCAATGTGCCCTTGTGGCATGTGCCCTTGTGGC
>VZRW01013796.1:0-62335 GCA_013398125.1 Aegotheles bennettii | reverse complement strand
AGTCCAGCGCAGAGCCACAAAGATGATGAAGGGAGTGGAACATCTCCCTTATGAGGAAAGGCTGAGGAAGCTGGGTATCTTTAGCTTGGAGAAGAGGAGACTGAGGGGTGACCTCCTCCATGTTTACAAATATGTAAAGGGTGAGTGTCAGGACGATGGAGCAAAGCTTTTTTCAGTGATGAACAATGATATGACAAGGGGCAATGGATGCAAACTGGAGCATAGGAGGTTCCATGTGAATGTCAGGAAGAACTTCTTTACTGTGAGAGTGACAGAGCACTGGAACAGGCTGCCCCGAGAAATTGTGGAGTCTCCTTCGCTGGAGACATTCAAAACCCGCCTGGATGCGTTCCTGTGTGATGTACTCTAGGTGACCCTGCTCTGGCAGGGGGGTTGGACTAGATGATCTTTCGAGGTCCCTTCCAACCCCTAGGATTCTGTGATTCTGTGATTCTGTGCTTTCTCTGAGGTTAGATGCATACATTGCATGCTGCAGTGTGTTTTCTTTCCACCCAGTACTTCCTAGAGGAGTGTAAAAATCACAAGGACACTTATATAATAGCAGTGGCTTTCAACATTTTCCTAGCTAACCAGACCACTGGTCACAATCCAGTTTCCTAACTGAGTGGAAGTGCATGCAAATACTCCCCAGCACTTATGACTGTGACTCAAAGATGTGATACTACTGACAGATACCTTACCATTATGTTATATGCCTGTGAACTGCTGGATTATTTAGGACCTGCTTTTCATAAATCCACGTTTACTGGGCCTGATCACCTGATTGTCCTGTACATGCTGTGTGATGGCACTCAAGATGATCTGCTCCATAATCTTCCCTGGCACCAAGGTCAAGCTGACCAGCCTGTAGTTCCCTGGATCTTTCTTCTGGCCCTTCTTGTAGATGGGAATCACATTTGCTAATCTCCAGTCAACTGGGACTTCCCTGGTTAGCCAAGACTGCTGACACATGATTGAAAGTGGTTTGGTGAGCACCTCCCCCAGCTCCCTCACTACCCTTGAGTGGATCTCATCTAGTCCTATAGACTTGTGTGTAGCTAAGTGATGTAGCAGGTGGCTAACCATTTCACCTTGGATTTTGGGGGCTTTATTCTGCCCCCTGTCCTTGTCTTCCAGCTCAGGGGGCTAGGTACCTGGAGAACAGCTGGTCTTAACTGACTGGGGCAAAGAAGGCATTAAGTATCTCAGCCCTTTCCTCATCTCTTGTCACTATGTTTCTCCCTGCATCCAGTAAAGGATGGAGATTCTCCTTAGCCCTCCTTTTGATGCTAGTGTATTTATAGAAACATTTTTGTTGTCTTTTAGAGCAGTAGATAAATTAAGTTCTAATTGGACTTTGGCCCTTCTAATTTTCTCCCTGCATAACTTCACAACATCCTTGTAGTTCTCCTGAGTTGCCTGTCCCTTATTCCAAAGGCCATAAATTCTCCTTTTTTTTTTTTCCTGAGTTCCAGCCAAAGCTCTCTGTTCAGTCAGATCGGTTGTCTTCTCTGCCAACTCATCTTTCAGCACATGTGATCAGCCTGTTCCTGTGCCTTTAATATTTCCACAATGGAGAAAGTCTGCTAATTCATTTGGTTCTTTTCAGTTTCTTAGTTTGTAGGGTTCAGATACAGATATTTTGTCCTGTGAGGACATCAAGGCTAGAGATGTGGCTCAGGATTGCAAGTTTCATATTTTTTACTTTTCACAGAACAAAATACTGAAATACTGTAGCTGTGAAAAGAACATAGCTTCTTGCCTGCATCTGATCTCTTCTGGTTGTCCCTGTACTGGGGAAGAAGATACAATTCATTTCATACCCACACGCCCCACCTCCCATCAATTTTTTCTATCTGTTAAAGCAGTAAATTTTCATCACTCACTCTGCAGTCAAGTTGGGGTCAATTACAATCTGGCTTTTCATGTCTGTGCAGCCCTTTGAAAATATGAAGTGCTGTAAGTGCTGAGTGATTTTACAGTCCTTTCTATGAACATAGTCTTTTCTGCTGATTTATAAACAGCATGTATCTGTTGCTCATAGTGAATGAAATGCAATATTTTGCAGCAGCAATATGTGAAAAAAAGAGACATGTGCTGCCACAAAAATAATAATGCTCAAAAATAAGTAGCAAATTTATAAGATAGAGTAAAAGTATGTGGTTTTGTGTTTTATTTTGTTTTGCTTTGTTTTGTTCTGCTTTGTTTTATCACGTGTCTTCTACTGAAATAATGGAAACTCCTTTCTGAATTGAACTTGTGAATACAGCACTTGTGTACTCAGCACTTGTAAAATAAATTTTATTCTGTCTATGAAATTGTTGAAAAAAGATTAGTTAGTTCACCTTATTGCTGAGTTTTTGTCCCTCAGCTGTCCTTGATCATCATATGTCTTTACAGAATCATGCTCTGATAGTCTGACTTATGGACAGAGTTTTACCTCCAGGAGGACAGCAGGAGCTACAAGTCCAGTCTGATTACCTGTCCTGTCCAATTTAACCTCAGTCTATTGTTTTGGACCCTCTCAGCTTCTTATTTCCCCTGGATCCTCACCTCCATTCTAATTGTTTGAAATGCTGGAAGGCTGTTGTGTCATTTTCAACCAGAAGAGTTAAGGTATAATCTGAAAAATTTATCACCTCCCCTCGTTTCCTACCTGTGGGGAATTCAGTCGAAATTGGATCTGGATCTAAACCAGGTACTTTTTTTTACTTTTGCTCAACTACAAGGCTCTTCAAAAATAAAAACATGTATCTTTAGGTCCCAGTAAATAAACTTAGTATTGTAGATCTGCTTAATATATGTCAGAACAGAGCTAAGAAATAGAAAAGTCTTTAGTATTAAATCAATAATGACTTTTTCCTAGCCATTAATCATAAGACAGGATGAAACATTAAGCATCTCTTTCAGGGCCAGATAGGACTCTTTCTGCACATCATCCATTTTTTACCTCACATAAAAAAAATCATTGCTCAAGAGAAACACGGAATGCTTACATACACTCCAGCCTACAAGAATTAAATCATAATAATATATCTAGTAATTTTGGATTTATCTGAACAGTTAGCATAAAAATGAAGCATGCACAAAGGCAAATTTATGTGTGTGGTAGTGGACATAGAGGGAAGGACTCACATTATTGATGAATCCACAAAAACCCTGGTAAGCTGTGAGTCTGTTTTAGGAAACAGCTGCTTTAAAGAAGCAGACTCTCATTCCCCACTTTAAGCTTTTCATCTTTGAACAAGTTTTACTTTGTTTTAAAAAGTGTTAACAGGCTGACAACAAGAAAGGTCTAGAATCGTTTTAGGTCTCTGTATGCTTTTTTGCATAATTCTCCCTGGAGATCCAAAATGAAACAGATTTGAAAAGTAGTGTCAGGTAAATAACGAGACAATGCTAGGTGAGGACTTCTTGAGTAACTTTCATAAACCACCTTTAGTCATTTTGACTTCTGGTTATTACAAATTCTGACACATTTTATTATATTGAGCTGGCTCGATATTTTTGTTTGCAGAGATTGACCACATGTAATTCGAGGACAATCTTGTAAACATTTATTTATTACTGGGAAAGCCAGTTAAATATCTTAGTGGCCATTTGTGAGCCTAGGTATCCACCTTGTCATGCCATCTATGCTCACAGAGAAGCCTGCAAAAGACGGCTGAGTTATCTGAGCTAGCATTATACAGATTAGGTTGCATATATGTAATCTGTATCTAAAGAGTAAGGGGCTCAGTGTGGGTTAGATTGCTTATTCAGAAGCAGGAGAAATGAAATCAGTCTGAAGTTTGTGCTGCTTCCAAGACCCATGTGAGATATTAATGAACAGTTTGAGGCATCTCTGCACACTCACCAGCTGTAGTGCAGAAGCAATCACAATAATGACACTCCTAAAACTGCAGCTTAAAAAGTGGATTAACTTGAAGATGATCTGCAAAACTACAAAGGGTCTTTGCATCTCAGTTTTTCTACCTGTACACAAGCATTAATGCATAACTATTATGTAAAGTAGTGCTTGACACCCACATGTATGAAATTACTATTGAAGACTCTCACGGAGCCATGAAGTTATATGTGCATGGTAGGTCTCCACAGTTTGGAAATCCCATTGCCTACCATGATATTTTTGTGTCATTTTTAGTTCCTGTGTAATGGCAAGGATGAACTAAGAACAATAATAAAAGTGAATGTGTTGGTATATAATTTTTTTTTAAATGTTCTAAATACTGCAGCAAGCTGTAATTCATTCCCGGCATATGCTAGACCCATTAGAATTAGCTTGAATAAATTTGGAGATGTAGAATTTAAGGACAGAGTCAAGTAAACATCCAGATGCAAAACTAAACAAAACCTCTGTGGACAGAAAAACCAAATCAGATATTGTGATTCTACACTGCAAAAAATTTAGTGTCCCAGAGAAGACTGACAAATCCACATTTCTATTTCCACTGACCACAAAAGGGAGGCAACAGAATAAAAGGAGGAGATTTTGAATGTGCTTCACTTGCTCCTAATTGTTATTCCAACAAGTTGAGAGAATAAAAAAATCTAAAACAAGAGCTCAGTTCTGCCAGGGGAATGTGTGCTTGAGTCTGCATCCATCCGATTGCTTGGAAGACATCCTAGGAGAAAATCCCAAGCTGACATCAGGGGACTGAGCTCAGATGGCTCTGTTTTCAGAACTCTGTTTTCCATTTCTGTTATTAAATATTTAATCCTTTATCTGATACGGAAAAAAAAAAGAATAAAAAAAATATTTCTATTTCCACTTTAAAGTCCAGTATAAAGTATTGCTTAAAAAGTTAATTCATGCATGCTGAGTGGTCAGTTCAATTACAAACAAAACACTTACTTCATAAAGTACCTGTTACCCAAAGTGTACTCTTGGACTCTCAAGTCCTTGGATACAACTCGGGAGTGGAAAATTTCTGGCCATTTCTAGCCTGCCTCTTTGAAAAAGAGAGTTTGTAACTCTGAAAACAGTGATATTATAGTCAGAAATATTTTCTCAGTCAACAGCCCCATGAAATACAGAGAACTACATTCAAACAGAGTGAGGAAGATCAGAAAACCATGCTACACAAAGAGGCATTTTCTCATCTCTGAACTACTACCAGTCTTGCTTTTCTGTCCCTACTGCAACTCACTAACCAAGTTGAAATGTAGTACAACAGACCAGTGTCCGATTTCCTGGCCCTAGATGTACCATGGGTCAAGCTCCCCAACATTAATACCACTGTCACTTGATATAGGAATATTGTTTATTCCAGTGGCTTCTGTTGTAATTTTTCCCCAAATTGACAGCATAGTGTAATTATAACTTGGTGTCTAAACAAGAAAGTGTTTGGTATCATAGGAAATGAGCATAAATAAACTAAAGTTTAGATATTCATGTTCACAGACCATAGAGGAGTTAAAATCTGGAATCCAACAGGCTTTCTATTCCAGTTCCAATTCAACTACTAGATACTAAAAATACACAAAAAATAGACCATATTAAATCTGCAGAAAACAGTCCTTTGTCCTAAATCAGTATGTAACCTTTTTGACCTGTTCCATTCTTCACCAAAGCACATGGAAATTTTGGCATTGATTTCAGTGGCAGCCAGATCAAGCCCTTTGAGATGAAATTTGTCATTACATGCAAACCCTGCCACAAAGAGTAAGTGCACTTTCATCTTTTGATTGTTGAAAATCCATACTTTATTTGATGATTGTCTTTTAACAAAATCACTCTTCCGAGACCTTGCTGTGATGCATGTACGTTTCTAATGTTATTAAGAACCTCAAAGGGCAGGTAAATTGGCTGTGTTTTTTCTAAAACAACTTCCATTTCAATCTGAAACCTGACTGCATTTTGCAATATATCAAACAGTATAAGCTGACATGAAAAAGATAAGCTTTGCAACAGAACAAATTTTTACTCTATATAGAATATAGAAAGGGGGAAAAATGAAACTCAAAGGAAATGTGTATGAATCTTCCTGAAAAGACAGCGACTTTTCTTGTCTCTCTGGCACTTCCAGGATTTTAAAGGAATGTAATAACAATGTTATTCTATTTTAGCAATTTCTTTCAAATACATTTTTGATCTTTGGAAAAAAGAGAGAAACAACCTTTTTTAAACAAAGTCAATACAGTTATAAACTTGGATTGTACTGAGATTCATAAAACATTTTCACCATTAGATTTGTGTTTACAAAATGTAATAGGTGAATAACATAAGTTGGAAATGCTTTGTAAAAACTCCCCATAGAAAAATGTATCTATATACACAAATGCTGCTCATTCTATGACTATGTTTTTTCTTTTATTTGTTATCTGGAAAGATCTATGATATGATCTCAATCTGAAATAGCAAATATAAACATAACCAGCAAGCTAATGTCTAGAGGGCACTAAAAGAAATATTTTCCATAATGACCTTCCCTCTTGTGCTCTTCTTTTTCAAACAGAAGTTCTAGCAATTATCTGACTGTGTCATGTGCTCATAATATTCATCACACTGACTTCTGTTTATTTTGAAACTCCATTTCACAAGTACAGTTCTCTTACAACCCATTCCATGCCTCCATTTTTATAACATTCATCAGTAACCCCAAATGATAACCCTCAACCAGCAACTTACTCACTCACTTTCCTCTTTTCCCCTTTGTGTAAATTATTCACAAACACACAAGGGAATAAGTGCATTTATTTTTTCAAGTTACTTGTAAAAGTCTGACAAAAAAATCATCATCTGGTAATCATTCATGAACTCTTAACCACCTCTGTGTTTAAGAAGAAAACAAAACCCAGAACTGTCCACTGCCTGTCTTTTCTATCACAGCATGGGACAGCTGAAAAGAGAAGGTGTAGTTATATTTTTAAGATATTTTTTTATTACCAAAACAATTCTGAGTCACTATATGGGAAGAATGAAATATCCTTTGGTATGGGCATACCAGAGCATTTTGTGACTATTCCTGCTCCTATGGCTCTGTGCCTTCCTGGAGGCCCTGATGGGCCATCTAATGAGGCTGGGCTGAGACCTCATACCCACTGTCCAGCGCTGTCTCCAGCTGGAGGTATAAACCTCACAGACCTGCTGCTGGACAGTATGATGTAAGTACTTCCAAATCAGTCTTGAACAATGTCATCTGCCCTAGTTCATACTCAGTTAAGTCAATCCTGACTGGTTTTGCCTGGAATAGATTAGAGATGCCTTGTATGATCTCTTCTTTGCTGGCACTGCTAGGAGGATAACCTCTGACAGAGGTCAGAGGCAAACAACAAAGGAGCTGCAACGTTTTCAGCTGGCAAATGATTTGGAAAATGAATGTCTGCCTGTGGCTTTACAGACTCTCTGGGAGCATTTAGATCAACAGTGGGAGGACTTTGGAGACCAATTGTTGACAAACAGTGCAAAATTAGGCCCAGTAGAGAAGAGGTATGTGAAGAATTCTAACTTTTCATAAAGCATTATGTGTCCTTAAAATAAAATATCCTATGGAGGCTATTAAGCAGTATGTGAGCCAGAAATCTCTTTGTACTCATTCAATAAAATAATAACGCATTCATAGAGGCAGGGACAGGGCATTTTGAGTACTCTGAAATGTCTGAAAGTGTGGTATTCTTTTCACACATCTTGCATTTGGTACTGACAGGGGAAGAATTTGATATGTGCTGTTAATAACCTACCATGCCCTATCTTTCATTCCAAAAGAGGAATAATGTTTCTTTTGCTGCCTAGAATACAGAAATGTTTGATTTGTTCCCACATGTTTCCCCTATAGAGACGTACTCTATACTTAGTAGCACCACTAGAAGGCAAAATGCATTTTGGGACTACTCTCACTATGCTCACATGAAACTGAGCAAAATTTGCTTCATGTGCAATGGGATTGAATTATGAATGCAGTCTGCTGTGTGCATATTATAACAACAGAAACCTCCCACCCCATATTTGTTTCACTGTAAAATGAATGTGAAAAAATTATAAACTTGCTCTGTTTTCAGAGAAATACGTAACAATTTAAAAATCTGTTTGAAATAATGTTAAATTGAACTTTCATCCCACTAAGACATGCTGGGTAGTTTCAGCTGTGTTTCTCTTCAATATTTTTCCTATCATGAACCTGCAAAATCAAAATAATAGAGTTAGAAAAACACATTTGGCAAATGCACTGGCAAATATGCAAACCCACCTATACAAACCCTTTGCAGACTGTGTCACCTTCTCTGGATCAAAATACACTAGGAAAATTAAACAGCCTTCGGATTTGTTTTAGGCTGAATAGTTAGTGTTGAGGTGTTTGCCTGTGTTTTCAGGAGCTTTGAAAGCACACCTCCAGCTCAATTTGACTTGACGTTAATGAAATATTTAACAGTCTCTATTAAACCTCAGTAAGCATTTCACAAATAACAAATAAATCCTGTTTTGGAAAAAAATAATCCATACTCTCTGCAGTATGTATGCTATAACAGTTCTACAAACTAGACAAATATTCACTTGTTTTATCATTTAAACTTTGCCATCTGTTTAAAAAATGACACTATAAGTCTGTTGTTGCTTTTGCATTACCTTGAACCTTTCTTAAGTTATTTAACCAGCTATTAAAATCACTCAGAAGTGCTGACCAACACCCAGCTGAATCTACTTCCATCATCAAATCAGGTGGCATTAGCAGCTGTGCAGGATTTCCCTACAGTTTTGCACACATTTTAATCAGATAACTCACCATTTCTTTCTGCCTGAAGGGATCAATAAAGGAAGAAAAGAACAGAAATCCAGACCTAAACACAACTAATTTCTGTGGAAGCTGTATGTTAAATCTTCATTTTGTGAAGTAATCTCATGATCACAGACTGCTTTACAGATGCTAATTGTTTTTCCGGTTACTGCAGTCATATCTTGGATACATTATAGCTTACAAGAACCAATAAAAACACATTTGTGCCAATACATCCTGAAATTGCATTCTGTAGCTTGAAGGCAGGGGGAGGGTTACAGAGAAACAATGCAGTTTCTTTCGTTGCTTCTAAACCTTTTCTATGAAGTCACAAATAAGACTGACTTGAATCAAATAACTGGGTATATTCCTTGACTCTCCCTAAATCTGTCTGCAGTTGCAATATAGCTAATAAAAATGGCAGTCTGTGATCTATTGCATGGCCATGTTTAGTTCATTAAAGACCCCTCTGCTACAGACATATTTTTAGACTAATATTCTGAGATAGAATCTGGAAATAATGTTACGCATGTTGTTCAGCTTTTGATAGCCTGCTACACTTCAATGATACAGTCTGAAGTGAAACTGCATCTTAAGGAGCTAAGGTAAGAAGAAAGATAGTGTATGTCTTCAGAAGGAACAAAATACAGTGTAGCAGTTTCACAACCTTGAAGGTGACTTTTCCAACCCATTGAATATCAGGTTCATGCCCTGAAATGAAGTTCAGTGAGATTCATTACAGTTTCTTCTGTCACTAGAGTATTAAAAACCCAAATGCATCATTAACTCACAAGTGGGCTTCACCATTTGGCAATAAGGGATTGACATGACTCCAGTGACAAAACCATCTGCAAGAATACTATAGGCTTTTGCTACATGAAGAAGCAATTGCTTTTATATTAGAGATAAAAGAACTAATTTTGATACATTTAGTAGACTTTTTATGTTTTATAATGAAAAAAACTTCCTATATTAAG
Organism: Aegotheles bennettii; assembly: GCA_013398125.1. Taxonomy (NCBI): domain Eukaryota; kingdom Metazoa; phylum Chordata; class Aves; order Caprimulgiformes; family Aegothelidae; genus Aegotheles; species Aegotheles bennettii. The sequence goes on along the minus strand of VZRW01013796.1, from coordinate 52,644 downwards.
GACGTAGCCTGGATTTTCTTAGGGAAGAGAGGACACAATATGCTTTTCCTTAGAGGGCTTGAAATACAGGAACACATAAGCATACCCACTCTTGTTAACAGAAGCACAACTCTTAAATATGTAATATCTCAAAAAGTGTAGGTGTTGACCAACATTCACCTTAGCTTTCAATTATATATGTGGAAAAGAGGTGGAAAACACTATGTATGTTGAGGCCATTATTCTTACAGAATATTCCTTGGCCATAGTGATCTTTATAGTAAGTTACCAAAACCCCAAAATAATACTACAACAAGATCAGGCTATTAATTTTGTGAACAAAAGACAAAATGATTTGGGAAGGTGTGGATAATTGGTGAGATCTTTCATTCTCTCCTGGCTAAATCCCTCTTTTCTAGCCTTCCCAATATATCTGACCTCATTACTTGATGACTGACAGAGTGGCTGTTTGATGTTATTTTTGAAATGAGCTAGGAAGACTACTTTGGTTCATCAAGGCATTGACTTTATCAGTACAAAAATGCCAATGAACTTTTGACAACTTCACAAGAAGGGCTGAGGTCTTACAGCCATTTCAGCTTGAATAATCCTGCTACCCACTTTACATCCACCCCAGACATTGCCTTGGCAGTGAGGAGAGGCCACAGCAGATCCTTGCAGGACCATACTGAACACCAATTTGAGATGGTGAGAGGAGTGCTGCTTCTCTCCCTTATTTTTCCAGGAAAGTCCATTACTTCCCCATCCCACCACTAGGAGTGCAACTCCTGTTAGAGTCCATGGTCCCTCCAGAACCTTCTGCTGCCACTTTGTTGAAGCAGAGAAATAAACACGTAGCACCAAGCCAACCTGGGAAGGAAGGGGATGGTTGCTGAGGAGGATGGAAGCTTGGTTATGTTTGGGTCAGATAGGAGGACCCAGGTGACCTGTTGTGCTTAGTCATTTTGATAATGTAGGAACTTAGGAACATTCCTAAAGACTTTGTTACAGAACATGTGTACAGATGGGTGTGTAATGGTATGTATTATTGTTTCACTAATTCAATGTGATAAATTTTTTGTTCATGATATGTAGGCAAATTTACTCATCTTAAATGTCTCCTACTAATAATGAATCAGGAAAAAATATTATACAATTGCCTAATACATAGATTTCATAAAGCTAAGAGAATACTTGCATAGGTAGAGGGATTTTGGTGAAATCTTTATTTGGTGGAAAAAAAGAAAGGGCTGGTGACATAGCGCTTTTGTTTATAACTGCCCTTTTCCCCTCTGGCTTCTTGGGCTGTATTCATCTTGCTTTAGGATGGAACAAAATTGCAATGAGTGAAGGGTGGCTATTTTTGGTGGTATACGTTTAACAAAAATTCAAGTCTATCAGGGAGTATCTTTGCCAACATCTGATTACCAGAAAGCTTTCTGGCAGCCTCAACAGGAACTTCATGGTCTCAGTTAAACTTGAACTAACCTTCCACCCAGTGGCAGTCTCTCCAACAGTTATGGCTATTGCAGTGAGAACACCTTCTGCAGATGTGTGGGATGCATTATGTGATGAAAGGAAAATTTACAACTTTACTGCCATTCATTTATCATCTCTATGATCATGGATACAATAACAACTGCAGCATCAGTAGTAATTGTGACATATTTCTTTTATTACACCATTCAGGCACACTAGTTACAGACCGGCAGTCAATTGCTCTAGGCACTTTACAAACAAAGAACAAAGCAATGCTCATGGTTCAAGGACTTTACAATCCAAGTGGAAAACTAAAAGCAAAAGATGAAAATAGCAGATGGGAGTAGAAAAAGAGAGCAGCGAGACGGTATTGATCAGTGGACTCAGCACAGCAGTAGCTTAAATTGTTGTCAAACTGAATAATTTAAATCAGAATACTGATCATGGAGGAGCTGATTCTCTTATCCACTGACGTGTCTTTGAGCTGTAAGCCTACCAAATTTAATCACATTATTCTTCAAAGACACTAATATAACAATACAATCAATTCTACTTTGTAAGAGGGTGTGACTCTCAAACATTGTGAGTGACAGAATGACTTAATAAACCAGACTAGGTTATTCTGTCCCATAAAAATACCCATCCAGCAGATGGAGGGAAGTAAGATTAGCAGAGATACTGAAGATCGCCCACTCCTCTTCTCTTTAGGAAGTCATTCCCTCTGTAAGGGGTAGGCTGAGGTCTTCTTGGGAACCTGTTGTTTCACAGAAGTTGCACCAAATCCATAGGAACCAGCAGATTATTGCAGTTCTCAGTTTCTCCACAGTCCTGCATGCTCAACCCTGGTGGGAGAAGGGTTAAAACAAACAAACCAAAAAAGTTTTTAAAAATTATAACACAGAACTAGGGAAGTATTACCTTGCCCAAGCATATGACACTGGAGATGGCCCAATGTCTGAGACTCCCGAGCCTTCCCAGGCCTCTTCCTGGTATCTTTTGATTGCCTCCCACTTTATTTGCACAGAACTTGAATCAACTGAGTACCTTTTGCAGGGAGAGCATTTCCCAAGGGCAACTGGGAAGCTTTAGTGTCAAGGGCACAATGACATCATTCTTCAGAAAGCTGAAAACTCCAGCATCTCTTTTATGCTGTGGACACACTGCTTGAGCTGTCAATTCAGAGACATGCACATGGAACAAAATGTTGCATTTATTTTGACAGTTTTGTTTTCATACTTGATTTGCAGAAATGTTCTGCTGTATCAAAGGGTACCTGGAATATATTTTCTTTTTGCAAAAATGATACTTATTTAGTGGTAAATACCTTAATCATTAGCTATTACGCTGTCCTTTTGGAATCCTACTTTGATCTAGCCATGCTGTTCCAAAGGTCACTGTTGATATTTTTTTAAAGTCTTCTCAGAGACAATGGTTTTGTTGTTTTCAAGAAAATTTTTGGCCTACAGCAAGTTAATTTGTTCCTACTGTCCTACATTCAGCTATTTTTTCCTTAAACCATAAAAAAATACTCTTTTAAGAAAGAAAAGAAAAAACTAATAGCTTTACTGAGTTGAAGGTAGCGTGCAAGATACAACTTCTGGAGAAATGCAGCCCAATTTTTATTATTAATTATTTATCCATTTTGCTATGCACTCACAATATCCTTTGCTTGTTCTAGTCTTTCTCAGTCTCTTTGTCCTGTAATAGCATGTTTTAATTTCTTTCAATATAAGAACTGGAAGGAAAAGACCCTGGTCATTGTGCCTTTCACACTCTTAATCTGCATTCTTGACAGAAACAGTTTTGTCTGTTTTCTCCTCTAACATTTTTCCCTTTCTTAATTTAAAAAAATAATAAAGCTGTAGCACCTAGCCACCCACTGACTTCAGGGTACTCAAAATAAGTCTTCATAAAGACAGGGAAAGTGGGAACTCAAGTCAGAAATCAGGAAGTGTGTTGTGCTTTTTGACACACATCTAAGAAATCTAAATTGAGTTGGCTGTTGATGTGTCCATTTCTTACATGTCATTGAAATGTTGCTCATAATGAAGGGACAGTCTTAAGCAAGTATTTTTAATAGTGGAACCACTTCCAGGGTCTATTTTATCTGTGTTTAAATATCTGGTCAGCTGGATTTATTGAACACTGGGCAATTTGCAATGAAACTCCTATAAATATGTTGAAAAAAACTGCACTGTTCAAATGTGTTCAAAACTATCATTTAAATAAACACCAAGATATGAATTTAGACCAAGCATTAGCATTTTTTTAAAAGGCAATAAAAACAAATCTTGGCTTAAATTTTTCTGCTATTCTGGGAAGCACAAACAGGATTGGACTGTCGGGTGCAAAAAATAAGCTGGAAATATTTATTCAGAACTACTAAAACATTTAAAATGGTCTTTTTCAATTTAGAAAATTTAGCTCATTGTTTAGAAGTGAGTGTGAGGAAGACTTGCACTCTGGATAAGTCTGTTGCAGGTATACTCGGGTACAGCTGAAGGTCACAGCTTACACCCTTATTCGCACTCTGCTGCATTTGAAGAAATGGAAGTGCTTTGATATAATGCTGCCACTGATCATAAGCATTTGAGGAGTAAATAATAGTGAAATATTGCAACAGCTTAATTCTGCACATACATGTAACAGATACATAAGATTTTTTTAAGCTAGGATCAGAAGAATAAGGCTTCCTAAAGCACTGTGATGATGCCTAATAATGACCACACACATGAGTGGATGTCAGGCTTTCCCAAAGGAAGGATATCAAAGAGCACAGTGCAGCCAGGGCTTGTATAAAACAAATTATCTCACTTCAACAAGCACAGCTCAGGAAAGAAAAGGGTTTTTTAAACAAGATAAAGACTGAGATTAACTTTTTCACACCTGTCTAGGTTTAATTGACCAGGACGAGCCACAACCCAGAGAAAAGAATTTGCTCTCTGTTACTCCCCTCCACCCTCCTGGGGGAAGATAAAAGGGAAAGAGAGACTTAAAGGTTAGAAGTTAAAACTATAACATATTTAATGAAATGGGGAAGAGGGAGTAACAGGTGGGAAAGGAACAAAATATACAAATATATATATATAACCCGATCCCAATGACTGCCGATGTAAATTCCCAAAAGTTCCTCACGGCAAAGCTGATGCAGGTAAAAGGGTCTAAAGCTTTTCCCAGCACCTGATGGATTTGGATCCTGCAGAGCACGTGGCAAGCTGATGACAAGGGCAGGATTCCTTCTCTCTCTGGGATGTCTCCACATGGTGAGGACGCAAGGAAGGAGAGCAGGAAGAAGGGAGTGACTTCCTGTTTTCCTGGCTTTTATAGAGTTTGGCAAGAAGTGGGTGGGAATACAGATTCCTCAGCTTTCCCCACCCCAGACCCCTTTTCACAAAGGGTCCTAAACTCCACCCCCCACTCTGGGTCCTTGCAGTAATACCATAAAGTTTAGTCTGTGTCCTCTCAAACCATAACAGCACCGTAACCCTCCTCACAAGGCTGAGGACTGCCAGAGGCAGCCACTGGCTGCAAGAGCGCTAACAGCATAGGTGAACTCTGCAAGACCAAACTTGACACAAAAGACTTTAAGTGCTTCTCCCAGCTTAGCCCAGCAGCTGCCTGGCACACAGTAATGCATAGCCCCAGGTACTGAGACTTCTGCGGACACATCCATGGTTGTTAGTATAAATTAAGCTGACTTTAAGTCCTGTGTAAGAGAATGTGCCTGTTGTTTTTTAAGCACAAAAAGGTAAGGATAGAGGTCTTTGGGGAAATACTGCTGAACAGCAGCACTTTCATGAAGCTGGTCTGTATCTGCATTACCAAGGTGAGCACCATTTCTGAACAGAAGCGTAGCATGCAATTAAAGGCTTTTCTTAGTGTGGATTATACCAGACTAGAATCTGACCATTACTTCTAATTCCCAAATTAACTTTACTATGAAGAAGAAGCCTATCAGAGGTGACCTGGAATTTTAGGTGAACTGTCTTTAGCTATTGTGGAACTCGGAGAACTTGAGAAAATATGGGTTGTCTCTGGTCTGCCTTATGAAGTAAATAGAGTTGTGAGACATATTCAGAATTTCATCCTTAGAAATGTTTCCATATCTTTAGCCACAGATTTTTAATTGAATTAGAGCCTGCAGATATTATTGTGCTCTTCTGCCTGTACAGTCTTTGTGTAATGAGCAAGAATATTTCACCTTCTTGCATCTAATTAAAAACAGATTTTAGCAACTTGCAAAGCCAATGACCATTTTTCACCTGAAGAAAACAAGAAATACAATGAACAGTATCCAAAGCAGCAATATATTGTGTCTTCTGCTGTTTGCATTTTGAAAGTAGAGTGTGTCAAGCACAGGATGCCATTTCCATCACAACAGCACCTCACAGGCCACACTGGTAGAAAACCTGATATGCTACACAATAAACAGTACTTCAACAAATATAAGAAACCATTGGGGTTTTTTTCTGTGTGTATATAGCATCTCATTCTGTATCCTTGACACATGTAGACTTGTGCTGAAATTAGGGCAATTCTCAAGAGAAAGTTTCATAGGCTCAAATTCTTGTCTGAACATAAAAAATGACAGAATAATTAAAAATCACTAAACTGAAGCTGCTGCAGCGGTGGATGACTGGAATTATTGTGGAATATGGTCTTGCTCTGACAATATTCTGGGCATATGAATGACTCAGAGGGATCTGATCCTCAACCCACCTACAAAGGAGCAAAGACAAAAGACAGACACCCTGTGGAACTGTTGTCAGTGAGAGGAAAATTAGTTATCAAATTGTAATAGACCTTGACATCCAAATAAATGTAAAAAGGAATCCATCCCTAAAAAGTTCACCATAGATTTTATTCTAGACACAAGTGTTAGTTGAATGGGACTAGTTAAAGATGAACCTGTGTGTACAGACTTGATTCTTTACATCAGGATAAATTTTGCCCTTGGATCTGGATTTTCCAAGATGTGCTGGTGCAATGGAAGTGACATGGCTTGCACCATTAACTGTTCTCTGCAAATGTTTCAAACAAGTTGACATATGAAATAAGAAAGAATGCTGCTATGCAGATCTTGCTACAGCTGCACTATATGGGTTCATCATACCAGGTGGTATCTGAGCATGTGTAGTATTGTAGTCAATGTCATGGGACATTAAACAAGACATGTGGAAAAATCATAAAAATTTTGGTAAGTTTTACAGTAATGTAAGACAGACTGAAAGATTCTAGTCTGCACCTTAAAAAGAAAATGCAACATATTATTGTGTTTGTTCTTCTAATTGTGCATTTGCCTATGTAAAAGGGGAGATGAGATGAAGCAAAGTGGAGCACATCTTTATGATAGGGTCATTCCAGCCTCATGGGGCAAAAGTAAAGCATAAGAATATGAAGGGATTATTGCAAGAAGGAAGGGAACAAAAGTTTTCCACACCTGTTCTTGATATTGACTGAGACTGTTTGTTTTTTGCTGCAAACATTGGCAATTTTCAAGATGAGCTAACCCACAATCTGCCTTTGTGCTGCAAGACCTAATGGTTGCTAGCACAAGGCATGCTAAGGGCAAGATCTGAAGAGCAATTTACTCAGAAGTGAAAAACACTGCTCAGGAAGCCCAGCCAAATGAAATAGATGATGGTTCAGGGGTTTAACGTCTGTAAGGATAAATTTACTTTTCTGAGTGTTGCTTTATTTATTCTTTTCTTGACTCAGAGAAGCTATTTGAAATCACTTTTTCATTTTTTAGTGCAAAGACTATTTCTGTTGCTACAAAATTATACAGAAAGAAATGGCAAACTGCCTTGAAATCATCATACCCACATGGAACTGGCAAAAGGCCCAAATCCTCCACTTCACTTTACAAGTGAGAATTTTCTCACAGCTTCCATTCCAGTTTTCTTCTAAGACAAGGCCTTGACCCCAGAGGCCTTTGGAACTGCTCACTGGAAAATGAAACAATGGGAAAACAGGATATCTTAGGGGACCACATTTTAGAAAGGAATAAAAAAAATTCTGAAGGTTCTTCTCCCTTCTTTCTTTGCTTTGTTTGCTTTACAATTGCAATAAAACAGGTAAGACACTGCACAGCATGTGGACACACTAATTCAAAGACAACTGCTCCTGGTTTGGCAGAAAAGACAGCCCAGACATGAATAGAGGAGTGGCTGTCTACTCTCAAAAAAGTGGGCAGCACTAACCACCATGATATAACTTCGATTTTAACAAGGTATTTGACACAGTTTCCCACAACATCCTTGTTGACAAGATGTTAGGATATGAACTGGAGAGGTGGACCATAAGATAAGTAGAACACTTCTAAACCACAGAACAGAAAGAGTGTGGTTACTGGCCCAAAGTTGAATTGGGAGCTGGTCACAAGTCAAGTTCCTCAGGGGACAATATTGCATCCAATTCTATGCAGCATCTTTATAAAAGACCTGGATGATGGGATTGAATGTACCCTCACCAAGTTGGTACTCTCGAAGGACTGGCCTCCATTAAGAGAGACCTCAGCACCTGGAATATTGAGTCACATAATGGCATGAGGTGTAGCAAAGAAAAATGTAAAGTCCTGTGCCTGGGACAGAATAATTCCAAGCAGTTGAATAGGCTGGGGGTCTGGGTGCTTGGACACAGGTGTGCAAGAAAGGCCCTGGTAGGGCAGTAAGCTGAGCATGAGCCAGCAGTGTGCCCTTGCAGCCACAAAGGCAAAACATGTCCTGGGCTGCATAAGTAAGACCCAGTGGATCAAGGACTGTGCTTATTCTAACCTTCTCAACACATGTTAGTTACACCAGGACCATGGAGTCCAGTTTTGCTCTCCCAGATCAGGAGAGATGTTGAAAAACTAGAGAAGGTCCAAAGGAAAGTTACTGAGATGATTGGAGGATTGAAGAACTTGACATATGAAGACAAGTTAAAGGAACTTTAATCGCTCTGTCATCCTATGAGTAAAATATTTTTGTTGCTTTCTTTTGACTTGGATGTCAGATTATACAAAAGGAAGATATATAAATCAGTGGCAGATTGCCATCCCACAAATATTGGCTTTAAATTGCCATATTGAAGCATCCATTTCTCTACTGATCTCAACATTTGCTCTTGTAGACTTTTCTGACTCTTCTCTATCATTTCATTCTTCTGAAGAAAAAAACAGTGTGCTGCTGGGCACTGGAGCTTCTTGCTATAAAAATTATTTTGATATAGCAGTTGTGCCCAGACTTCACATTGAGATCAAGAAAGCAAGCACAGATTCCAAGGGAGGAAACACATTTTTGATTAACAAAGACAGTATGAAAAGTCATTAAACACATAATTATTCTCTAAGTAAAGATGTCTTGAAATAAAAAGATGATGGTAAACTAAGCACAGCTCTCAACATGTGTGCAGCTGCACTGTTTCCCATTGATTTTAGAAGAAATAACTTAAGGCACACAAATTTCTGGTGAGCAAGAAAGAGACAGATTCCTTTCAGAAAACTTTCAAAATGCAATGAAAATACCTTTGAAAGGCAAGTTAAAATACAAGGGAGAGAAAAATGGTGTGGGTTCTTTTAAAGCTGAGTTAAAATTTCTTATGATGTCTATCAAACTGTCTGTGTCCCATTTTTCCAAGGACTCATGCCGGTAATGGGATCACCTACATGCACAAAAAGCAATTAGTATATAAAACATATGCAAAGTCACTAACCTCTAATTACTTTTGCTGTTCCTTGCTATTTTAAGACCCTGTCTCTGGAACACTGTTGACCATAGCACCTCAATCGAGCAGAATAGAAAAAGCTTTCCCTTGCTTCCTAAAATATCACAGATACTCTCATTACATCTCCTATTTATTTCTTCCAAACACCAATCATACACAGGCATAGAAATTCCTGATTTTATGCAATACAATGGGCAATTATTGATTTAGCAACTTGAATGCTTTTCCTGAGATGTAAGTTACTCTTGATACTCTTCAGCTATTTTATTAATGTTGTGCTGTATTAGCTGACAACAGGAGCTTCTTCCACTCACTTACTGCTCCAGGCTTCATCACTTCAGATGCATCTGTTATGCAGGATAGATAGAAGTTTCTATCTCATATTGGCTTTTGATTTTTAGAGGTATCAAGTAAAATGCCCAGAGGAGAATATTTGTGACATTGCCTTCTTCAGTAATAGTGTCTTGTTGATATTTCCTTCTTTTAAGGCTTTACATTTCCTCTGGTAAGAAAATAATCATATTTATTCATATGTGATGAATAGTTGGTTGCTGTATGTCTCTATAATCTCAAACCCTCATACTTTTTAGCCAAACATTTCAGAAAATATCAGTCTATGGATTCAGATGAATTCACATGTAAATGAATTGATGTAAAACCATACATTAACTATTTGATACCTTCTTTCTTTTTCCTTTCTGAAACTTCATTACAATAATTTACTGCTCTGCTTATCACAAACAGATTGTCTTCCCAAATCTTGCGTTTGTCGGAATTGAGTGCAACAAAGGTTGACTGACAGGTACAACTTGGTTGCCTGGTGCTCTGCCACATTCTGGGACCTTCAGATCCAGCTCACCTAGAGATCAGTTGAGTAAAATATTGTATCATGGCCTGTGAAAGTGGTTTGTTTGCGTTCACTTCGATGATTTAGTTTTTTACATGCCAAACAGTGGGTCAGATTCTCAGATGATTTATTTTACTATGCTGAAGCTGAGAGTGGGGTTAACTGATGAGCATTATGCTATTCTTGCATCCAGCTGGCTATAGTAGAGCTTAAATTTCTTTAAGTAGCATTGTTGCTGCATAGTTATGTTCAATACATGTGCAAACAAATGCAGTTGGTTACAGAATAGTTTTTGTATGGTCACAGAGGCTTTCATCTGTACATAACTATCTTGGGTCAGTAATAATGAACCACTCCTCAGTTTTAGTCAAAGAATAGCTTGAGAGAAGCCTGTAAGTATAGTGTTTCTTCTGAGTATCTACTTATCATGACAAAATGTATTAATTTTTAATATGATTTTTTCCCATTGACTCTCATTTTCTCTTCAAGCGTAAAAAAAGCATTGAGTTACCACTTGACTAAGTAATCTGTAAATTTTTTCAAGTAGATATCTAGCCTACACTTATAAGTTAAACAATATTAAGAATGGTCTCTAGCCTGATTAATTTACCAGTGTGGATGTCTTAAGAGTTCAAGAGGCAGTTCTACAGAGTACATGATTCATAACCAGTTAAGAATAATGTTTGCTTTTTATATATTTTCTTTGACATAATCAAATTTAAAGAAATTCAATAATCAATCCAGTCTGACTCACCACTAAGTTTCATTCCTCTCCTCATATGGACCCTGATATAAAAAAAAAACAAAACAGAGCAGAAAAAGCCCATTCTCAGATCAAATAGAATTTGTACACATACATAAATTTAAAAAAAAAAAAAAAAAAAAAAGTAAAAAGGAATACTAAGCTCTTATATTAACTGATCAATGTAAAAATTTACATTATATCAATTAAAGAACTGACTTAATTACAAGGTGGTAAAATGACTTGGCCCAAAGAATTGGGGTCAGAATGTAGGACTGGGGGATCAGCTTGGGAAGGCTGAATAAGGCCCATGCTCAGACCATAGGAGTGATCTATTGCTTTGTGAATACTTTCCCTCCAGCTGTAGCCAGCAAACTATGCTATACTCAGGTACATTCATGGACTGCAGCTGTATCATGCCTTGGGTGGAAGTCAGACACTTTTCTGAAGGGGTTCCAGTAAGGCCTTGGATGCTGATCATGCCAGGAAATATTGTCTATAAAAAGCTAAATTTAAATCCCATCACTGTTAATATCTGCTTTAAAGCAAAGAGACTGAAGAGAGGACCTCAGATACACCCTTCAGAGAGTTTCTGGAATTTTAATCCCCTTGGTAAACAGTCCTGCTCCACAACAGTGTTGGGGAACTGTAGAGGATGACCAGAGGGCTACCTGATTGTTGATTGACAGAGCAGCCCTCCTGGTCATCATACTCAGGTGCTAATTGTTTGGTAATAATAAAGCTAATGGCCTAACAAGGGGGGTGGACCATAAAAGGCAGGGCTTGAGGCACCAGAGTACCTTCAGTGCCTGAGCACCGGGGGAAGGAGCAGGAGCAGGAGCAGGAGCAGGATGTGCTCTGCGAGTTGGAGTTTGAGAAACTACTCGACCTACGATATCAGCAAGAACATCGAGAGCTGATAAAGGAGGCCGGCTCTGCGCTCTCTGCACACCCAGCGCTCCGGGGCAGCTTGCTGCCATCTTGGGAATATATCATCTAGCTTCGCCTGGATCCCGGACACATCGCCTTGCCTGGATCCCCAACAGGGAACAATTACCAATCGCACAATAAGGAAGTTTTACTGATGCAGAGGTTTAAATAAAGAAAGCTGTTGGAGTCTTTTCTCACTGTTACCACTGCCAAGTCAGCAATGTTGGTAAGAGCGAGTGGGAACATTTTTTGGAAGACTTTTCTTAGAAGAGGGTTTATATATAGCTGGAACTTCTTTTGAACCCTGTAGAAATATCTTTAGATGTAAAACCCTGTAGAAAAATCACAGTAGCATAGATAAAATCTAAAATTTAAACACTTGTTTCCCTTTTTTCTTGTTTCAGAGCAGGAAGCCCAGTCATCTCTTCAGTCTGAGAGAAGAGCATAAGTACTTAAGGAAAATAACTTCTAAAGTTTCAATGGATAAACTTTTACAACACTTATGAGTACCTAATTCACAATGTTCTGTCAGCATCTCTTTGTTTGGGAAACAAAATATTTTCAAAGAAAAGTTCAACTCAACTGCTCTAGGTGTTCTTGACGACCTGCTCGTGGGTTATGTTGATATTTATAGCTACAGTTTCTTTGATATGGTGATGTATGTTTTGATGTAATTTAAGTTAGCACCAGACATAGTAATTTGTTTTAATACGCCTAGATACATGAGAATTTATGGAGAATTTGAGAATTTAAAATATTAATGTGGAAGAATGTATGGTGACTTTACCCTCAGAATTGTATGGTTACATCCTGTTCTTCTTCAAAGACAGTATGTGCTTCTTAGAGCAGTGAGCTTAGGACAACAAAGAGTAAAACTCCATAAATTACTGAAAATTAAATATTGAACAAAAATCAATGTGTTCTTCAGTGTAGTGAAATGTGGAGTTGAAATAATTACTAATTTATTCCTGAGATTAAATAGTGTGCCTTGCAGTAGAATGACATACAAGGTCCACAGCTGGCTTTAAGAGAAAGTGCTAAGAGTTTACTAGGGCAAAGGAGTCCTTCGTGGCACTTTTGACAGGTAGGAAAACAGCATGTGAGTTATGTCACAGCCAAACCGGCAGAAAAGAAGAAAAAGGTAGAGAAACTGGCAAATGTTCTTTCACTGAAATTTAAATTCTCCAAAAATGGATAAATATTGTATGGATTTGGAACAGCTAAGTGAAATAACAGAGCTTAGATGGCTGAAAATTTCAGATTTTACTATTTGGCTTGGCTTTGCTGTACCTTCTGAGCATTCTATTTCATATTGTTCATGGCCTTATCTATCTCCATTAGACTTCTCTCATTGCTTTCTACTCCACCTTTTCATTGGTTTCATCACCTTGTTGAGTCTTGGTTTTCTGCAGCATGCTAAACCTATGGAAGATGCATACTTAAACAGATCATTTCCAAACAGGTGAGCCTACAGGTGATGGAAGTGCTAACTGTGCCAAGCACACAGTGTTGGAAACTGCAACACCCTCAACACCCTGAAACTTTACCAAGGTCTGAGAGGGGTTTTTTAGGGACGTTTACATTATAGGTAAGCCTTCTGATTTCTGAACTTCTCTCACTTGTGAGCATGTAGATGCGACTATAGTCTTGCCTTGAACCTCTTAAGAAAGGCTCTCACCCAGTTAAATCATGTCTCCAAACAACCGCCTATCCTCCTGTCCGCTATGGGATAGGTCCAGTTCCAGGAGGTCACCATTTCCCTTGCTGAGACTTAGGGACAAGTGGTAGATAAGGGCAGCAACAGAATCATTCTGCATTTTCCCTTCCTCACTTTTCCTCCTCTGCTCTTGGATCCAGGGGGAAAATCAAGAGAGTAGACTCAAATGTGCAGCTCCTATTGCTCCCTGCTCTCCTTGAGGACCAGTTGAGGCCCTTAGGGGAAGATGTGCTGACTTCTCTAACTTCTGCATCTCCCTAGCTACTTTTCCTCAGAATGGAGGGGACAGGCTGGCAGCCAATTAGCAGGGAAAATTAGAGGAGGCTGCTGTCACTGGGATGCTGGCTGCAGGTTTCTATAACCCATGACTCCCAGATATATCTGGACATGTTGGCAGGATTTACGCATGCTAACATTGTTCTACTGGCTACAGAGGGCAGAGAGTCCCACTGAAGGATTTCTAAGTATTCAGAGTTATACTCAACTCCTAGGCATTACATGATTCTTCTTTAGTATAAAAGGACAAGCAGAATACAATTGTTTTACAATAAAATCTATAATAAGTTATGTACAAATTAGCTTATGTACAAATTAAAGATGAGACATGCTAGTGACATCATTCTTACAGAGATGGGTTTTAGTCAACACAATATCTGAAACATAGTTTGAGCTTTCCAGGGTAATTTTGTTAACATTTTCTGTCCTCTAATTTTAGGACACTTGTAGCAGAAATGGTGGGTTTTAACAAGTCATTTTGTTCAGGCTTCATGTCTGACTACTAATTACATTCAATATGTGTACCTGTTCTAGTTTGTCAAGTTAAATACATGCACAGAAACTGTTTTAAATACTTTCTCTCTGAATGGCTGTTTCTAGCTAATGTTATCACTACATAGTTATTTCAAGTTACAATGGATTCTGTGAATTATCTCTGTAGTTTCTAGCTTCCACTGTACTTGTCTATTTGCGGATGCTTTTTTCACAACTTCTTTCTTTTTTATGAACAAACAACAAACCCGGTATGTGATTTATGTCAGCATGCACTGCTGCCATACAGATCAAAAGAAACTTTGCAATCTTGTGCTGTAAGTTATCTTTATCTGGAGTCATAACATAGGCCACTTGCTTGAATGTCTGAATAAATCTTTCCACTAATCCTCTTTTGAAGAGTAGAAAGGAGTGGATGAGACATGTTTGACATGTTTTTCTTCTGACAAATTGTTGATAAGCCTCATATGTAGATTGGATGCCGTTTTTTCCATTGCACTATTTGTCCAGAGTCTCCCATCCTTAAAAACACACCTCAAAAGGTCCACCGTTTAAACAGAAAAAACTAGAATTCTCAGAGTTCTTCAGGCAATCTAGGATGCGCATCCACTACAATCAAACATATATGAATCATAACAGGCTTAGTATTTGCCACACAGATTTTCTTTGGGCTGCTGAATGCTTAAAGTGGTGAAACAGTATTATCAGGAATGCATTGTGTTGACTGATGCGGTTTTCTTGTCTTCTGTTGGTGCACCAACCTGTTTGCCACAAAATAATAAGATAGAACTTGAATTTGTACAATTCCAAACTAGCCTTTGTGTAATTTTCAGACTACTTGTATCTTGAATGTCATTTCAGTGCAAAACATGACAAATTGTGTGGTTATTTCTATGCAAAGTTCAAAACAGATGTTGGTACACTCATATCTATCCATTTCTGATAGAGATTCTCTTTAGCTTTATTGAATTTCATTTGCTTTTATGAAGTACTTAATTGTGATCTGCTTCAGTATTCCTAATATTTCTAGTGGCCGTTCTGACAGGAAATATGTACTTTTATCTCAGTTGTTATTTTTAAACTCAAAGAGTAAGCATCAAAAAACTGTGTATCTCCAAAATTGTACTGCCTTATCTGGAAACCCGTCTTTAGGCTGATGTTCTAATTCTCAATCTGTAATCTATGTAAATTGATTTCCATATTTATCAATGACCAGATTGTGTATTTAGATCTTTAGGGATAAATATATATTTTCCTGATTTGTTTTAAGATGACCACTTGAGAACTGTGCAAACACCCTAGAGAGTTGCTCAAGTCATTATGTATCATAAACTTCAGTAACAAATGTATTATTTATATATCTATATATATCTATAAAGCTATCCAAAATGCTTTGGGTAACCTAGCCCATGTAGTTCGCCAAACAGAAGCTGCAGTTCCAAACACTGATACCTTATTCTGTAGTAAATCTTTTTCTGTGTGTTCTCTGTCCCATTTTTCGGACTCCATTTCTAGGCTGGCTATGAAAAAAGTCCATGTTCTAGAAATGCAGATAAAGTGCAGATGCGGAGCTGTGCTAGTAAAAGGAATGGTGGCCAAAAGTTGATTTAAAAAAAAACCAAACAAAACACCGGAAATATGGACTACATCATTAAATTCCTGGCAGGAAACCTAACCCATTCATTCCACATAACCATGGGTAAAATTCCTGAGTCCTCCTTATGCTGAATTCTCCCTTCCTTTCTGTCAGCCACAGAACTGACTGACAAGGCTTGTAAAAAGTGTGGCCTTGTCCCTTCTTCTGACACAATTCTTATTTTCACATAGTAAGATAGTAATATCACCCTTTTCCAAAAGTACAGCAAATTGCTGGGTGGGGCTGGGGGTGTGGTGTGAAGTTCAAAATTAAACATATGCTTGGACAGATCAACCAAATCCCTCTTGGCTGTTCTTTGTGAGAAAATACAAGTAATTCCATGACATAAAGATTTAGCATATTATGTAGAGTTTTATACTCTTTTATAACGTATTAGTACACAAGGGAGGAAAACTCCCATGTACACTTTTTGTACACTAATATTTTCTGTAGCTCTGCAGTTTTTGTAGTCTGGGATGACGCTGTTACGAAAACACAGAAACAGGAGTCTCCAGTTTCATGCTCTTTTTAAACTATTTCTCCAGCCATCTTTCAAAGGATCCCCAAGCTCCTTTATTTATTATCCTTTAAATTAAACTGTCATAAAGATGCTAGATCATTCTCAGTGTATTCCATTTTGTCATACAAGGTCTTTGAATGTAATGCTTTCTTCTTGGTTCCATTTTACTTTTTGCAAAATTTTCATGATTCTGTTGCAATTTCCTAGCATGTTTAATAGCAGTTTCTGCTCAAAAAGCTATTCTTTGTTATGGCTTGGGATCAGCTGTGGCTTAGACAATAACCATTTACAAATCATTTATTTTACATATGACATATGGATCAGATCCTTAATGAAACACTTAAAGCCCTTATAAAACTGGAAGGCCCCCTTTAATTTCATTAACCTAGCTACGTATGTTTGCCTTTTAGTTCTACCTGCACAATAAAAATGCTGTGCAATCACCCAAGGGTGTTGATATGGATGACTTTATAGAATTTGTATAATTTGAGCAAACAACTTGCCTCTTAGCTTGCTAGAAAATGACAGGCATCATTGTCTTCTATGGAGCATTTAACACTTCTCTTCTTCTGAACTCTTTCCTCATTTTGAACTGACAATGTTCCCACTGCATAACTGGCTAGAAATTAAATGGCATTTTCCTCGTTTTATCAGAAATACTTGTTCAATAAACTAAATGCATGAATTTTTAATTGAGAAAAGTATCTTGGGAATGAAAATTAATTTCTTTTCAGAAAAAGAGGTAAAGACTATGGCCCCAGAAGTGCCAGTTACTTGGATGTATAATGCATTTCCATAGAAAATGCAAGCTCAAATCTTTGCTCTGCCTAATTCAGACCAGGACCTTCAACCAGCAACTTCACATTCCAGTCTCATGCTTGACAACCAAGTTATTGATTATTTTGCGAGGAAGAATGTTGGTTTCCTTTGTAATGAGAGAAAAAAAAATATGAAAACAAAAAAATCATCACTCTAATGTGAAGCAAGAATATTTTAGAATGCTACCTTTTTTCTGACCAGGATTCAAATCTGCTGATCTGTTATTCACAAGTGTTGCATGCTTCAGTATTTAGATTTTGTGTACATGAATGGATTTGATTGATTTATGCTATCTTAATGAAATAGCATTCTTCAATGAAGCTGCCACAGCTGACCATATGTGCATTTTAATGCAATTTCATTACTGTCTCTATCACTTGCATTTGTTTGCCTGTAGCAATAGTTTCACTTTTCCTGGGTCTCTATAGTTTGCTCCCTCACTCAATTGCATTCCTGGAGGACTCACTGTCATTGTCAATTTTAGCACTGCTTCTGATTAAAAATACAATTTCTGAAAAATCAGATGAGATTACAATTCCTCTGGGATCAAAAAGCCCCTGTAAGGGGGCTTGAAGGACCTCTTGCACTTGTTCAACTCTTTAAAAGGGTACAATCAGCATTTCCACTCTGCGATCTGTTTTACATTGCTATTATATCTCAATATATATGAAGACTCAAAACTTCAGGCTGTGCTTGGAACTGCAGAAGCCATGTGGGGTTGACATATCACTGCTTTTTGCACCTTCAGAACAGGCCTTTGTAAGCATCTAATAAGGTGTGGAGGATTATACATGGAGTGTGTATTTTTGTAAACCGCATTGCATGTTATATGAAGTGGGGATATCTCTAGTACATGTCTTCCCAATAATGATACTCTCTCAGGTCTTGACTAGTCTAACATCCTTCTTTAACGAAGTGTAGTTAGTTCAGCAGCTTTTTTTTTTGCGGGGGATGAAATCCCAGGGAGAAGCTATAATAACTATGTAAATAAATCCTCCAATAGATTGGCACTAACTTTTTGTCTTTCCTGTCAGAACAGAGCATTATTTTTTCTATACTACCCAATGAAATGTATTTTACAAATTAACATTAATGTCAAATATACAGCATTATATCTGCTTTACAATTATGGCCCTAATAAGGTAGCTAATAGGTTGAGCCAAAAGTATTCCTTGAAGTTTTCCTTGTTCTTTTTTCTATACAACAACTATTAGCCCTACAGACATTCTCTGCCCACACATAGTAATATGATGATGATCACAGTAATAGCTTTGTTCACAACCTATCTTTGATTTCTTGCCCTTGACATTCCTCCTCCTCTGGCAAGTCTGCTTCTGTTTCAGAGCTAAATGATTTATCATCCTGGCAGTGGATTTTTAACACACCTTGTATTCATTTGCCCTATCCCATGTCCCCCAGTAATTTTTATTTGTTGTTTGCATGGTTTGCCACTATCTTGACAGTTCTCAGAATCTGACACCTTCAGTACAGTGTGTGGCTGGGGGGCAGAACTTTCCACAGAAAAACAGGGGTTTAAGTCATGGCTTAAAAATTAATCATAGATAATCCACAGATAAAAGGAAAAACTTGTCTTCCACAAACACATTGATAAGACACAAAGTACCATGTCAGATCTTTCTATGTTATCTGAAAGTGTTGAAACTCAGTTCCTCATGCTTCATACAGAGTTTCCTGTAGAACTATTTTACTGTTAATTAAAACCTTATTATAGTGGGGTCAGGGCTTTCAATGATGCTACAAACTGAACCAAAGTTAGAATAGGGAGATTGATGGGTAACAGACAGTTCTTGTAGTAGAAGGATCAGACTTAATTAGAGAAGTTAAATTTAAGTTCAAAGCTACAGATGGTTTATGTTATATATATATAAAAAAATCAATTAACATTTTAAAAGCTCTCCCCATGTTAACAATCAAGCCACAAGTTAAAATACTCTTTGGACTTGTGAAATAATCTCCAGTTGTTCCAGTTACCTGGTGCTCAGCCAATTTCCCAACTGTGCCTATAATAGTGCATTAACAGCTATCCAGTCTGTTCCCCAAACACAATATTGGATCTGTCACTGCAACAAATTGCAGATCAGTGACCTCAGCGGTAAATGTTTAGTATTGTCTCTGGCCCGGGTGTTGCATTTTTGATCCAAAACAAAGGCAGAGATTCAAGATAAACACCAGTGTTCTCTATATCCTTATGCCTCATGTTTTCAAATTAAAGTGACACAGAGGAAATGGCATTTTAAACAGTAAAGAGATGACCTGTTTCCTTACCTCACTGTTTGTCTTTTTGGTGGCATAGTCATGGAAAATTACGACAGGAAAGGAAGAAAAAGGAAAATAATTAATAACAGCTTGCCTCTCTTTGACATCAAGTGTAGAGGAGTAGTGTCCTTCCTGAGGCAAAGAAGTGTCAAAGCACTGGGTTGGCACAAGTGAGCTGGGTCAGCTGTACAAGTTACATGTGAATTAGCAAGTGGTGGAAGGTACTAGAAGGAGTCTGTATAGCTGTACAGGGTGCATCAAGCAGTGGTCAGGACTCGGCACACATATTTTGTTCATGTGTTGGGGAGTTGCTTTGGACTGCTAGATCCAACAACTGAATGTCTCTCTGCTACAAGAGCAGACTAAGTATGTTCCTGGAACACCACTCTGGTTTAGTCACAACCCAGCACAATCCAGCTTGGATGCTCCAGAGCTGCTCTCTGTTATGGACCATAACATAATAAACAGGGATGATCAGGAGTCTCACTTCAAAAGTACACTACCAATCTAAATGACATGGGAATGTAGATGACACATAATTGTGTCTAGGAAGAGAAATAATAATTCAGCTAGTTCTGTTTAAGTGTCAAGAAGCATGAATTACTAATATTCACAAAGCATTTTGATATTCATGGATATAAAGCACTATATCAATTTAAAACATTGTCACATTATGTTGCCATGCACTCACCATCCTCTCTGCTTTCAATAAATAACGGTGTGACCTATAGAGACTGTCTGCTAGATGAGGATGACTTCTCAATAATGTTTAAATCAAATAGTTGTAGGCATCTTGGAATTTAACTTCCAACAAACATGGATGTGGCTTTTTCCATCATAATGCAGATTTGGTGACCTCACTGGCTGCTCATCTAGCTGTCACTGTACTCTTAGGATAGATGTGATGGCACTGCACTAGTGATTATTTGTTGTTACTGGAAGTCCAAGTGGATGATGCTGCACTTCACAAACAGGAGAGATTTGAACTCAAATAATCAAATTATGCTCTTTCCTTCATTGTGCAAACTAAGGATATTATTTAAGCTGATAAGTATTCCAGATTTAAATAAAGAGAGTAAGATTGTGGATGTGCAGTAAATGGCCTGAACAAATAGGACAGTTGAAAGTGAATTTTGGTCAGGGGTTGTTTAAGTTATTCATGACATGCTTTTGTCAGCATCCATAAAGTGAGACAGAATGATCCTTTAGAGACTCCAAATAGGACTTTGGTAACAAAACCCTAGGCCTGATTCCTAGGACCACATTATTAGATGTAAAGTTCAGTTTTATTTTTGTGTAAAATAAATAGAACATTATGGTTTTTTATTGCTCAGGCTATAAGCCTTTGTACTCATACAAGCCTATGTTGTCAGTAGGTGGAAATAACTCAGAACCAAAGTGAATTCCAGTGTATCATCTCCAAGCATGGTGCAGGTTCTGGGGTCTTGCCACATTGTCCCACCAGATGGCTGAGTGACAACAGGCAAGTGCACAGGATCTCTGCCTTACTAACGCGGGTTTGGGTAAACATCCATAGGGGCATATGTAGCTCCCTCTGGTATAGGTACCCTTCACACTGTTGCCTGAGGAGATAAAAAAAGAGCTCCCAATTACTCCAAAGGTAACATGCCCCAGGGTGTGCAAAGAGCTGTGCTTCCTCATGGATGGCCCTGGCTGATAATCTGTTAGTGCCTCAGCCTACATTAAGTGCATTTCCACATTTCCTGGAAATCAGGTGTTGGGAAAGAAACTTTTGAACTCCAGCCATTTAGTGGTTACAGTGATAATCTAACACTGAACTTTGTTTTATATCCACCACTCATAAAGAATCGACTGCAATAGCATCAGCAAGTTTCCCATGTGTTTTTATCTTCACCTTCCATTTGTCAAATGGGCTTTTTCAACAAAAATGGATGTCACTAAGCTTAAATATATGACATAGATTTCTTTGATTATTTTGCTTCAACTTCAATCTAGAAAACTCCTAATCAAAAACAAGTGCCTAAAAGCAGATTTATCATTTTATGTTTGAAGCTGCTGGAACAGTAAGATTAAATACAACAAAATTTATTTGACAACTTTGAATCTTGTCTTCTAACATTTAATAACACTGAGGTTATACATGTCAGGCATACTTGGAAAATTTTGCCTCAGTCTGAGATGAATACAGTCAAATCAGCAGAAATCTATCTCAGTATTTTTCTCTGTGTAATTCCTGTATTTGTCTCTATGTTTTCCCCTTTCTGTACTTTTTAGAAATGTGTCATTGACCAGTCTAATATCTTTATTCAGTTGAGAATAGTCCATGCTTCTGTGCACTGATAAATGCTACCCTGAAAGTGGAATAAAAAAGTAATACTTATAAATGTAAGTCATTCATTGTCTTATGTTTCATTTTTTCTGCTTCTGGGTTAAAAAAGTATACTTTAAGGACCTGTACATTATTGATGGATTTCTACTAACATCCTTTGTGATTTCTCTATTTTCTACCTTCTTTTTATTAGTGCCACATCTACCTTAAGCATCCATGAAACCCTCTTCTCAGGGTTCTCCTGATTACCTCCAGACCAGCATTCCAGCATTTAAATTGATGGGGAAGATGTTTTAATTTACAACTTATTTCACATTCCCTTCTCTGCTTTTCATATAATTTTATGTCAATGTTCATTTCACCTACAAACACCTTACAAAAATATCACTCATGGAAATGGGATTTACATTTATTCTAGTGATTCCTTAAGGAATTTTTTAAAAGACATGAGACCTTATGGTTTTTTATTTAATTACTGTGCATTTAGACTAAAGCTATTTCAGTGACTTTCTGGTACATTACATTATACAGTATTATTTCCCATGGAACTCTAAAAGAGACATTTTCTTTTGAACTGACTCGGTTTCTCGATTTTATATCCCCTCCTTCTTCATGGCTCATTTATGAGGAGAGTTGGAGAAATATTCTGTCAGTCTTCTCAGAAACGTCTTTCTTCCTACCATTCCGATCATACCCTACATTAGAGGTAAATATATTGGGTTTTGATACTCTGTTGAATAGTTGTTTCTGTTATTTCTGTAGTGTCTTACAGACAACTAATACAGCAGGGTCATTATGCAGCACAATGTACAAACATTAAATAAATGAGTCCTAGCTCTGGAAAGCCTCTCCTTTTAAGTATGTAAAATAAAAGTACAAGACCAGGTGCAATAGTGCAACATTTAGAACAAACCTATGCTACCAATCTGCAAAATAAGATGTCACTGTGGTTAACAAAGCTGCTGTAATAGATGTTATGTTTATGCAGAAGATGCAGTGTTGTGAATTGCAGGTAAACCTGATCTTGTTCTAGACATGAGTCAACTTTATGGCTTTTTATGGAGCCACAGTAATAAGATACTGGACTGAATTAATGTGCTCTGGACCTCCTCAGAACAACTGTAGCATTTTCACTTCAGAAATGGCTTGTATCAGGCTGGCTGCAATGTCAGTGGAACAAGTTTTAGAGGCAGATAGTCTAACACATAAAAACCTGAACTACAAACACCCTATAGTCCAGCCCCCTCTCTATTTAGATGTTTCTCAGTGTATGGACAGCTGCCCCTCAAAGTTTGCCTGTTTTTTAAATACAAATTGCTAGCTTACATTGAGGCCTAAATTCCTCTAAGGTATCTGGACTCTAAACTCTTATGGGAAATGACACCTTGATGAGAGTAAGAAACAAAAATACCACGGAGAATATTAAGCTAAATCTTTGGGAATATATTCTCATCTTGTCTAAACCAATTTAAAACCTACAAAGCTGTTGGTTTTTGGTCAGATTCTACTCCCAGAACCACATTTCACAACATTGGTTTTAATGGAATATATTCCAATTATTGCTTTGGTTGCAAGTCAAGAATGTTCAAAATGTCACAAGTAGGTTTTTAAATTTACATCCTTACAAGAGCAAATGGGAAAAGTTCAAGCCTCTGATGATGCTGTAATTTATCTGGTGTGGTATCAGTTTGGTCAGATAGCTTGCTCTGTGAAAAAGAATAAACGCTGATCTTGCAGTTCAGGAGACACTAGGAAAAAAATTCATATATTTAAAGTCAAACCTTCGATTTCAAATCCCAAGGAAAATGAAATGTGAAGAATTATTTGCTTATTAACTAGAGCTGTCCCTGTTAGTTATCTTGCACGCAAGCAGAGCAAAAGACCTGAAATGTATGCAGAGCACACCCTGAGTTTCTTTTTGGAATTTCTCACTGGATTTGGTTATTCAAAACATAACCTGGAGGTGGAGTAGATTCAGCTTCTGTGTCAGCTGTTCTGACTGAAGATTTTGGATCTGGTCACTCTCTTAGCGGAGGTCCTTTGTAGGTATTAACCTGGAAAATTGTAATGAAAATACTTGAAATATTTCTGTCTGCAACAGAAGCTTTAACATTCTCCACAAAAAATTTCTGCAGTTTCTGTGGTTATCTAATGGAAAGAAATGTTTCACAAATCTCATATGTGTACCAGACATTTTGCACTGCATTTGTTCAGAGTTCATACTACAAAAAGATAAAGCTTTGCTCCAAATATAAATCATATAGTAGTACAATAATTTAAAAACATCCTTTAGCTGATATGTATACAGAGAAACACTTGGTACTAATTAGCAGCATGTGAATTGCAGAGGGCAAATGGTAGCCATTTTTAAGTTCAGCATCTTGTTGGGGAGGCTTCATCGACCTCAGTTACTGTGACTTATTGATTTAAAAACAGGAATCTGTAGAATGTACTCAGAAACACTTTTTAATTTCTGTTCTTGGGGAGAAAAGTACCAGCAGCTAACTTTTAAAAGGCTGTCAGGTGTTAATCGCTACCTGTCTGACAGAGATTTTCTGCTATTATAGTACTGGCCACGGCTTACAGCCTTTAGCAATTAAGTATTTCTGTCTCGTGTTTGGCATTTTTCCAAGAGAAAGCCTGCAACAGGTATAACCCTCCTATTGCCAGCCCCACTTAGATATGTTTATGTTGGCTGCCACATCCCCCTGCAGTGGATTACGTATTGTAGCTATTCTGTGCCCATAAAATCAATGTCCTTCAGGTACACTGAAAAGTCTTAGGGCTCTGTGTATTACTGTATCACACTCCTAATACTGCAAGAGCAGGTGAAGCTCAATTGATATTGTGTAGAAATTCTTTCCAGAGAAATTTGTAATTATAACTGCTACAGTTCAAATCAGGTTGAAAGATGTTGGTTCAAAAAAATACATGCTTTTTTTGAACTGATTGAAATTGGTCCAATTGGTGACAGTGTTCTTTTTCCTGTTAGGTGTGGATAAAAGGAACAAAACAGAAAGGCAATAAAGAGATTTTTTTTCTCTAGAAAACCCTAACAAAACTAATGGATTTGTACAAGAAGAACTTAAGTATGTATTTCAATAATGTTCTTCAAATATCTTGATACGCTACTGAGCCTTTCCTTCCGACAAAAATATCTATTGCAATAAGTAAAATGGAAGGTAAAATACCAGTTCTTTCATATGCTCTAGCCAGAGTCTTACATATTGTAAAAAGTATTGTGGTTTTTATGTTAATCTCATTCTGCTGCTTTAATATATTTCTAATAAATAAGATATACAAACTTCTATATGAATAGCTATTAATTTTCAGTTCTCCATACAATATGTTCCTCTGCAGATAAACCAGATATAAATTAATTTAAATGTCCAGTATACCTACTCATTAGTTTCATTAACTTGCATAATTATGCAGTAGAGATACCACAGTAGATGATGGAACTAAGGTCGACAGTGAATATCAATTATTTAAAATAAAATGTATTAAAAGGAATCTCTAATTATCCCCTAGTGTTATAGATGAGGAAAGTCAGAGTTAAAATTACATTTTAAGGATATATTAGCCTATTAAACTATAATGATATTTTAAGATGGACACCTAAATAAATATAAGTGGACCCAAAGTTACTTTTCCCCACAATCGTTTTAGTATAATAACCTTTATCCTGAAGAATTATGGACACTCTTGAATTTCTGCATTATGAATAGCCCTATACGCTTCAGTGGGAGTACTCATAGTCCTTAATAATTAAGTATCCGCATAACCCTTGGATGAATCTTGAGAGAGAGTGATTTACTTTTAAATATACACCTTCCTCATTACATTACTCCAGGGCTTTATGCCAAAGAGGTGTTTCCAACATCCAAGGTTTACACCCACCTTCTCCTCCTCCTGCCATTAGGGAAATTTGTCCTGGGTTCTGCACAACACTCCAGAATTGTGTGGGTATAGAAGCAGAAGCCAGGTTAGTGCCCCACCGTAAGGCTCAGAAATAGAATTTAGAAAAAGGACGCTCATGAGGTTTGCCCTTTGGAGTGGGCCTACAAATCTCTATGTTTAAGGCAGAAGTTGAATTAAGAAGTTTGGAAATGATATCTCTTTCTTGAGAGACCCCTGTAAAGTTATTTTTTAAATGTATGAATATGTATCATTAGAACATTTAATTATTTTATGGGTAAGTACTGATCAACACATGTGGATAGCTGTGATGTTCGATAAAACTGCAGCTGAGTTGATAAATTTGTCTTTGTAACTACAACATCAGCTGATAATCATAGAATCACAGAATCATAGAATGATTTGGGTTGAAAGGGACTTTAAAGATCATCTAGTTCGAACCCCCTGCCATGAGTGGGGGCAACTTCCACTAGACCAGGTTGCTCCAACCTGGCCTTGAACAATTCCAGGGAGGGGGCATCCACAATTTCTCTGGGCAACCTGTGCCAGTGTCTCACCACCCTCACAGTAAAGAATTTCTTCCTAATATCCAACCTAAACCTACCCTCTTTCAGACTGAACCCATTCCCCCTTGTTCTATTACTCCATGTCCTTGTAAAAAGTTCCTCTCCAGCTTTCCTGTAGCCCCCTTCAGGTACTGGAAGTCTGCTCTAAAGTCTCCCTGGCGTCTTCTCTTCTTCAGGCTGAACAACCTTAACTCTCTAAGCCTTTCTGTGTAGGAAAGGTGCTCCAGCCCTCTGATCATAATATCTTTGAAGAATGTAAAAAAAAGCTAGAAAATCTTTTGGCATCAGTGAAGTATGTTATCTCTCTTTTCCATTATCAGTGTTATTTTGACAAAGATGATAATTTGTGTCATTTTCCAATTTATTTACATTTGTTATTCTGAAAACGTGCTAATGATATCAACACTCTTTCTGTACATCCAATACATTCTAAATAAAGAGATAAGATGCTGGCACAGCAATGCAGGGAGGACTAATTTTCAGGGTCTAATAACAAAGGTGGCCTTGAAAGTAAAGATAACAGCAAGAATAAATGCATTCTTAAAAACAGACTTGCAATGAGAGCAGTAGATACAAAAACAAAGCTTGTCCATTCTCTGGACGGATTTACTATTCGAAAGATTTGCTAGCATAACAAAAGAAGGTACTGCTATTGTCGGTAATTGGCATTCCTGTATATTCCCAGTAAAAAGACTACAATTTAGAGGGAGGGAAAATGTGTAAAAGAAAATGTATCCTGTCATAGACGAATGTTGTTTCTCCAGGAACTGAGGGATGCCGAAAAGGTGGTATGTGAAACGTGATTTGGATTTAACTGTTCTGGTGATAAATACAGGCCTTCTTTCTCTTAGGCTAGAAATAGTTCATGAACATACAGTTCATTTGAAAGGATGGGAAATCCTGTATCTTTATGTGCATCTTATAAAGAAAAACAAGAACAGAAGCAGCTTTTTGTGGAATACTGTTTCTTATTCATGCTGTGGTTATGTATATAAGATTGTGGATTCATGGGCTTATTTTTCCTTTGGATGATATTTATCCTGCTGTGCATTTCATTGCCCGCAGAGAAGTGTTTAAAAGCAGAGCTTGAGCAGAAGTTACTAGTGATGGATGAACAGTCTGGTTTTCAGTCAGATGGCAGCTAAACCGGGGGCTTCTTTAAGTAAGATTATCTAAAATATCTTTAATATACATACATGTCTATGGCAGACATGACCTAGATATGCCTTTTTACTGGTCATTTGTGGTCTGCAAGTCATGAAATATGTGAACTATGGAAACATTTCAATGTTGAAAATAACAGTAAAGTGTTTGTTGAATGACAGCAGTTTATATTTACTTAGGAAGATTACATAACATCATTAATAACTGCTGACATGACCATTAGATAACAGAAGATATGGTCCTTGGATAATGCTGTTCAACCTGTGCCAGATTAAACATGCCTGAATCAAATGAGAGGATATGGCAGATATTGGAATATATTGCGGTGTTGTCACACTGTCTGGTAACGTTGAAAGGTTATCAGAAGGATGTGGGGTCATCAGCTTTCATGTGGGAGAAGCTCTTCTCTGATGCCAAATTCTTAAAAACCACACACTTTGTTTATTTTTTCTCATGAGGTTCATGAAAAACAGCCACCATTATGACAATAGCAGAGCACCAGGAACAAGATGTGTCCCACCTGCCTCTCCAGTGCAGTCTGCTGGTTGAGGCTGTCAGTCCCAGAGCATCACCAGGGACCCACATTTGACAGGCATAACACAGTAACAAAAGATGACCCCCTGATAGCTGGTGCTTGGACGACGAGGTGCAAGGAAGGTGAAAAACAGCCAGGGCAGACAAGAAAGTATACTTTCTCTAGATCACATGAGATAATATGTAGATTCAGTAGCAACAAGGTCAGTGGGAGTGGAACATCTCCCTTATGAGGAGAAACTGAGGGAGCTGGGTCTGTTTATCTTGAAGAAGAGGAGACTGAGGGGTGACCTCATTAATGTTTATAAATATGTAAAGGGTGAGTGTCAGGAGGATGGAGACAGGCTCTTCTCAGTGATGTCCAGTGATAGGACAAGGGGAACGGGGGCAAGCTGGAACATAAGAGGTTCTGGGGGAACATAAGGAAGAACTTTTTCACTGTGAGAGTGACAGAGCACTGGGCCAGGCTGCCCAGAGAGGTTGTGGAGTCTCCTTCACTGGAGACATTCAAACTCCGCCTGGATGCATTCCTGTGTGACCTGCTCTAGGTTGTCCTGCTCTGGCAGGGGGGTTGGACTAGATGATCTCTCGAGGTGCCTTCCAACTCCTAACATTCTGTGATTCTGTGAAGGTCAGGACTTTTCTATATGGAGTAAAAAAACTTTGTTAAAATAGTTTATTAAAGTAAACACATTTCCTTATTTCCTGTTAAAAACAAACAAACAAACACCCTAAATTTTACCAAGAGTGATCACAGTATGAATTATAGACTAAAAATAAGAGAGTTTTTCTTTCTGTCATGTCTAAGTAATGAAATAAACCAATAGATATGTGTCTGTAGCAAATGCCCATTTCAGCAAATATCAGGTACTAGTGTTGAGTGCAAGATTACCTAACGAAGAAGAAAATGACAGTTGACTTTTTTGTCCCACTGTCTTTTTTCATCTCATTATCTTAATTTCATTATCTCTTCCTCCAACAGTAACAATTAATAAATAAAAATGACAACCGTTCCTGTTCAATAGATCAGAAACACATTTATCATTTAATATTTCAGTCAGTTCACTTATGTCTTTGTAAATAGACAATTAAAATTGATGGTTTTCTAGTCAAAGTGGTTTGTTTGACACTTCTCTGCTTCCTAAAATCCCCAAGAAATCTGCACAGTGTCTTAGGCTGACCTCTGTGCACACCTCACTGGAAGGGTGGGAATACACTCTAATAATTCTGGAAGACTAAGACTGAACAGAATATATATATATTTTTAAAAATAAATTTTAACTTTTAAAATGAGGAATGGATTTTATAATTATTTGACAAGCCTGAGAAACTGACAACACATCTGGAAAATTATAGGTCGATGAGATTCAGTATCAAGATCTAGAAAAAAGAAATTTTCTGGTCAACTGACAATCTCTTACGTGTTCTATATACCATTTTCTCTCCTCATAGAGACATTGTCTGTGTCTCAGTCCAACACAGGCTGAAGGCCTTCAGGCTTGCAGAGTTGCACACTAGTTCCCACTTCGCTGTTCACACTTTGCTTAGCATCAGATAGACTCATATAGTCATTTACATGGCTAATTCTAGTATCTTCAAGGTAAAGCTGTCTGAAACAGTCACATCAGCCCTCAAGTAAAAGTGCAGAGAGCATTTGATTTGAATGCAGGCCTCAGCCAAAGAGTGTGAGTGTTTCTGGGATTTGGGGGGAAAGGGTGTGAAGCTGCACAACAGTGACATTAGCTTCCACTTTTTCACCAAAACCTACTTTTTGCAGATCTTTGACATGTATGAAGGAGAAAATATGTAAAACATCCACCGATCACATCAGTTTGGTCAGCTATGATTCATCCTTTGTAAAGGTGCACTGGCCATTCCCAGTAACATTATTTTCCTTGTGTCCCTGCAAATGAATTCCCAGAGAAAGGACGTTACAATTTTTCTAGGGACTGAGAGGAAGCTGACAATGCTAAAATTCTCCATGTCCTTCTTTTCTTTCTTAAAGATGGGTGAAAATTTAGCCTGTTTCCAGGCTGTTGGTGGCCTTCCCCAGTCACACTATGTTTTTTCCACAGATGATAGTTGCCTTGATATCACAGCAACACTTAAAGCACCCTCTGTTGACTCCTTTTGTCCCTATGGATCTGATTATATACAGATTCCTTAAAAGCTGCCTAACATGTTGCTTCCCAACTTCTTGTAGACCTTCCTACTTCATCATGGTGATACCTGAGAGATTTGAGAGCAAGCTTTGTTTCTACACATGGAGGCAAGAATGGTGTTGAGTGCTTCAACCTTTTCTGTGTAAAAAAATATTAAATTAAAAAGAGTAATTTGTGTTTTAACCTCTATCATCTTTCTTTCCCCTCAGACCCATACCTCACCTCCTACTAGTGACTTGACTCAGAGGCCAAAGCCAAAAAAAAAAAGGAATGATGGGTTCTGGGCTTCACACTTAGTAAGAGATACATGCAATTTGTCTTGATAGCCAAAGATTTCTTACATGCTGTTGTGTCTCTCAAATAGCCATTCTGCATGGGACTATTCAGTTCATGCTTCTGGGGGTGATCAAGTTGTCCTAACCCCTCCCCCAGCAAGTAAACTCTTTTTCCACCTCATATAGACTGATATAGACACTGATGTGGTTAACTGAAATATCTGCAAACCATAGCTGTCTGAAAACTGAGTGTAATTTGGGATGCATGAGGATAGAAATCTCAGCCACAGCTAGTGAAAACCTAAGTCCTTAAGGAAAAAGGGCACACAGCTGTGAAATTATGAATCAGATCTTCCTAATTTCTATCTCTCTCATACCCACTTCTTTGTCTTTTGTCAATCTGGGGGACTTCCATAATGTGTTTAATTGGTGGCTAAAACCATGTTTTAATTTTCTGAATCTATGTTGTCCAATCAGAGTCTAGCTAATTTTCAGCACTTCCTCTGTACAAGAGATTGCAGAGCTTCTAGATAACAAAACTTGACATCTACCTTCGTTCTCTAACTGTGACTCTGTGACTCTGTGAATTTAAAATGTTGATAAATAATGAGGAAATATCTGTCATACTGCTGCAGGAAGGATTAGTAGATTTGTATCAGCTGGTTGGAGGGTGTCATGTAATGGCATGTCCACTTTGGGATTTAGATGCAAACTAGGGGCAAAACATTTTCCTAGGAGACCCACGCAGCTGGGCATTTTGTGACTCTACTATGTGACTTCCTTATCCTTCCAAGGAGCTGAGCAAACCTGTTGCTCTACCTAAGAAAACCTCTTCTGTCCTCACCCAATAATACTCAACAATAGGTGATATACTTAGAAATCATTTTTGTGGATGACTTTTCATCAGAACCTGAAGTAAAAAAATATCAGCTGGTATCTGAGATATCATACAGCTTTTTCTGTTGTCTAAGCTACTTCAGAAATTACATAAACTATATCAAAAACCACATTCTTAACACTGGTTATGTGAAATTAAGTTTTCTGAATATTTGGAAAAATAACATGTTACTAACTGGTCTTTGGTTGGATCATTGTCATGTTGAGCCAGAGGTGCACAGAAATGTGCCCACAATGCCTCTAATTGCAACAGCTGTTATTGCCCCATTCTGTTTAACATCTGTTTCAAAGCAATAATCCCATTGATACTTCTGATGTATCTGCCAGCTGTTTCTAATGAACCAGGAAAGTTACAACCCTTTTAAGTGACAATCATTCAAGATGCACCATAATTGCATAACTGCATAGAAGAATGAAGCTGTTTCTGAACATGATCAACTGAATATTTTGATTATTTCTGTGTAAGGCTTTTATTTCTGGATGACTGCTCAAGTGAGAAAAAATTCCAAATAAAAAAAACACATTTCACACCAAAGTTTATCATACTATCTGAAAGTAATCATAAGGGAGACTTAAAGAAATCTCTGTACTATAAAACCAACTAGAAATTTCAAAGACTAATAAAGTTTGTAGCTCAACTGGGCATTCATGAAGCAATTTATATTAAAGTCCTGAAGATATTTTTGCTCTTCTTTGCAGTAAAAGATGGGTTAATTTATTATAAAGGATACAAAACCAGAAGAATAACAAAAGAGAGGTATTCTCACTGCTTTTTTTTAGAAAAAAATTCTCCCTAGGAAATTTCACCTTGAATAATATTCAGTGAAATATTCTCTCATAACCAATAATCTGAGTTTCAATCATCTATTATAGCCAATGCTTTGCTACAAAAATTGAAAAACCCTCATTCCTGTAGAGAAAAAGTGTTACAGTTTTTCAGGCAAAGACCAACTCACGCTATTACACATGTTTTTTCTGGCTCCAATGAGATATCTTGTTTTTCATTCCCTCATCAGTACATTAAGTTTTGAATATAATTTTGAAATGTTATTTTTTGTTTACTCTCATAGGTAAATGTGCTAAATTCCTGAGTTTGGCCCAATCAGCCCATGTTTCAGGGTATTTGTCACATACTTTGGTCAGATTATATCCCCAAATTGTAAGAAGTTATTTAAACTGCTCTGTGAGTCTCAGTTAATGGTAGACCTAGGGATAAAATTCAAAAACTTCTTAAAGAACACTGCAAACTGCATGTCATCTGTGTGTGTAGTGTCTTTTCTTCAGACAAGCCAAGGTTTAAAATGGGACATGTTCATATTTGTGTATATCAAGAAAGATTTGGGGTGTAACTGAGAATTCACCTGTACTTGGAAGTTTGAAAATATTCTATTGCTTTCATGTTTAGATGTAATCTAGCTGCCCTGCTCATGGCGGCTGTGTTTCAATGTGTCTGCATCTAGCTTTTCCTGCTCCACTATCAAATTATAAGAGTCGTTCTGGATACGTGAGTATTTAAACTGGCAAATGAAAGTTCTGGAGCAGAGAGAGAAGGCCCCTCTACCATACAGTGTTTTGCCCCTTAAGGTCATAGCATTTAGAAGAATGTTATGGTTGTCTTCCTATGGAGCCAGAAGATCTGGAAAATCACCTCACGAGTGAAAAAAAGCTAGACCCTTTGGTCATTAAGATGTGGTCTGTAGACTACAGACAGTATGCTAAAGACGGGAAAGAAAAGGATGACTATAGTCACTAACTACATACTTTTCAGACAGTAATGTGATCTCACTTGATCCAAAGGTATGCAGAGCAAAAGGTTTTTAAAGTCATGAATATGTCATTATCTTCTTAAAGTCAGTTATGTGCAGTAAAAGCACAGCTGCTTTTCTGGAAGAGGTCTCTGACTTGTCACAAATACTTGTTCAAAGTCTGCATGTCAAACTTTTGCATAAGGGCCACCTTACCTTGTGTCTGATACTGAACTCTGTTTCAACTTTTTCATATTTGGTCTTATCCTTGTTTCCCAATGAACCAAAAGTACAACAATGTAGAAAACATACCATGATGTTGCCTGTATCCTCTGGCGATGTCAATCAAGGAATGGTTGTTTTATCTTTGATATGAGTACACAAAATGCATGAAAATGAGACCAATGTAAATCATCCAGGAAAGAGAACAATTTTTCTTACACATGGAGGGCTACAACCTAACCCCATTTTATTTTAGCAACACTGCTGAGAACTGTTAGTGGAAACAACATTTCCACAGCTCTACAAGAGTCTTTGGGTTGGACAAAAAACAAAGGGCTCGAGAATAGCTATTTCGCACGCTGTGGAAGAGAAGATTCTGGAACATTTGTAATGTAGCTAACCGAAAATAGCTTAAGTCTTAACCATGCTTAGGAAACAATGTAATGCTAAAAAAATATTGTATTTGAATACTATCCATTCTGGTGTCATTTATACCTAGACAGAAAATGAACACCTGAGACAAAAATCTATAGCCATCATTCCTTGCAATACTGAGGAATCATCAATCAGAGGCAAACTATGTTTAATATTGGTGATAAAGAACTAGCAGAAAGGCTGTGAAGGGATTTTGCAGGAGAGCAAAAGACATATGCTTCCAAAACAGAGATAATCTCCATGCCACAGACCACAAGTTTGTAGAAGATCTGAGCAAAAGAAATGTGATGACAGCTTAGCCAGAAAGACTGTCCATACCTGTTCTCTGACAGTACATCCTCACATAAGGTCTGCCAACTTTAATGGTAGTGCCAAAGATGCAGAATATTAACACACTGTTATTCAATGCACAGAGTGACCAAGCCTATCCAACAAAACAAAAAGTCACAAATTTGTTGTTGAAATAACACATGAGAGATTTGTGCAGTATTGAAGAATAACAGGAATTATCTACCACACTCCTCAGAGTCTTCACAGTCTGTATTCCATCAAAAAGTTCAACCTAAAAGCTGGCATTGAAACAAATAATTTACCATATCAATTACAAAACAAAAAAAAAGCAAAAGAGGCACAGTACACACTAAAGCACATTGTACTAAAACAGCATTAACAGTACGACACTTGGAAGCACTTACAGAAACTTAAAAATCCCAAGTAAAACAACATACATTCACCATCAGTTACATTAGTGACCACATGACTGCCAGAACTAGAGGTAAGCTTGAAATCAATTGAGGCTGTCTGCTACTTGGCTGAGTAGTCTGGTTAAATCTGAAGACATGAGTGACAGACTTTGCCTCATCTATATTTAGTGGATATATCTGGATGACTAAGAAATATTTATAAGTGACTATGTTGGAAACATGTCAATGGTTTTAGATGAGAAGAAAATCCCAGCAAATCAGAGGAACGGAAAGCATATTAGGAGAGTGTATCATTCACTGTGGAAAAACCCCAAAATTTCCCATTTTGGAATTGCACCAGCTAGTAAAATACTTCAACAAAAGAACACTACAAATTTGGAAAAGATTATGCAGATAGCAGCTTGTAATATGATAAAAACAGCATCAACTTGGAAAGGAAATTGATGACAAAAGCTCATGTGAAATTATCAGGTTCAAGCATAGTAAAATTCCATTTGTGGTTAAAAGTAGTAAAATACACAGAATCGATAAACCTATCAAGACTCAAGCAAATGACAAAATGGAGCCAAGTGACAGAAGCCGAAGCCACAGCCAACAAAAGACCAAAAGGATCTTACCGGTCCATAAAAGGACTATAAGAGGATCCTGGGAGATGCATAGTATGACAAAGGGTTGAGAGAAATCTTTCTTCAGGAAAATTACATACCTGACTGAATTATGCCTAAGGAAAAGATCTTATTGTGTGGCCTGAGGGAACACAAGGGACAATGTGAACATGTAACTTTAAAGAGGGCAAAGGAGCCTGAATAGGAACAGCAACAAATAATTACACTCCAGCACTTGGATCCCACTTGTTCATAGGTCAGTCATCTCTCAAAGACACTGCCAGATTCTGTAAGGATTTATCTAGCACAAGGCATTGGCCATATCTGGTTAGATCTGAAGAATAAGACATCCAGAGAGAGATCTGTTTCCAGCTTTCTCTACCAGGTCACACTGCAGGTTTCTGATATAAGGAAACTGCAGAATGAGAAAAAAATTAAGTTTCTACCCTTAAGGTCAGATCAAATGGGAGAATCTGTTGTTTAAGTAAATTAGAATTGTACACCTAGCTAAATTTGACCTCTTTCAGAATGATCTACTTTAGTAGATAAACATAATGTAATTACATGGGGCTTCGGCAATTTCTGCAGTTCCAGGCAGATATTTCATCTCCCTTCGGAACCTGGCAACATCACACCTGCTTCTGAGAAGAAAAAACCCTGCATGCTCATCACTAGGTGAAAAGAAACACTTTCCTGATATTCTCTAAGTTTGTTAGAAGCTTCAAAGGCATAGTGTCGTTGTGTTTTTAAGATATATTTACTGATGAAGCGTATTAGAACAAAATTTCCAAGAAAAACCATAACATAACGTCACAAGAAAAAACAAATGGTGAACACTTTTTTGGTACTTTCCTCTAATGTACTGCTTTTTCTCTGCCTCAGCAAGCTGTTATTTTCAGTATTTCTTCAGCTTCTTGTCCCAAAATACAGAACCAATTTCCAAACAGTATATTTATCTAAGCTGAAATTCAGCTCGCTGTGTAAATACCTCATTTGACTATATATAAAAAAGGGAAAGCTGTGCCAATTCCTTCAGCAAGCAGGCTTCCAAGATGAACTTCCCTGTTCATGTCTCCAGCACAACTTGTGCATAACTTTTCTGTTACTTGGGAGAACCTGGAGCTTCCCAGCTCACCTCTCTACTTCATTAGCAGTTTGTAACCAAGTGAGGTATCATCGATGTACTGCAGGTGTGCTGGAGCTCCACTCTTCTCCAGTGCAGTCTGGATCAGTCCATGGCAGATGGTCGAGCTGTGCTTCTACCCCTGGGGCAGTCGGTTCCAGGTGTACTGGACTCCCCTCCAGATGAAAGCAAACTGCAGTCTGCATTTTGCTGCTATGGGAACGGAGAAGAAAGCATTAGCAATGTCAGTTGTGGCGTATCACTTGGCCCCTTTGGACTCCAGCTCATATTGGAGTTCCAGCATGTCAGGCACAGCAGCGCTCATTGCTGGGGTTACTTCATTCAGGCCACGATAGTCCACTGTCAGTCTCCATTCCCCGTCAGACTTCCNTACCTTCTGCTCCTCCACCCTCATCTGGCCCACCACGGAAGGGTCATCTGAAAGGCCGGGCAGAGTAGACAGCTGCTTGACACACTCAGTTTCTACAGCTGCCACACCAAAAGCCCATTTGTACCCTTTTGGGTCCTTAAAATACCCCTTCCCCAGATAGTCTATGCCAAGGATGCACGGAGCATCTGGGCCAGTCACTACTGGGTGTGTCTCCCAGTCATTCCCGGTCAGGTTCAGCTCAGCCTTCAACACTGTTAGCACTTGGGACCCTCCAGTAACTCCAGAGATAGTAATGGAGTCCATCCCTCTGTGGTTCAAAGGGAGCAGGGTGCATTGTGCACCGGTGTCCTCCAGGGCTTTATACCTTTGTGGTTCTGCTGTGCCAAGCCAGCGAACCCACACAGTCCAATAGACTCTGTTATCCCTTTCCTCCACCTGGCTGGAAAAAAAGATAAATGTATTATAACTGTATTCCAATTTTATATCCAAACCAATGTTCTTATCTGGTGCCATCCCTAAGTTCTGAAATACATTTCCAGAGCCCCCATCACTTACATGGGTCTGACTATAAAATTAGTATGGATATATACACTGTCTTCAGCTTTTCCTTAATTAGAAAGAGTTAGACAAAATTCAAGGTTCAGAAGAACAGTATTTGTTTATAGAATCATAGAATATCTCAAGTTGGAAGGGACCCATAATTTAAATGCTTCTCCTGTACTATTTAGAAAGATGATGAAGAAAGAATAATATTGATTTACTCTCTGTAAGTGATAGTTTAACCAACAAACCTGCAAGACCTTAAGGCTAGAAGACTCTGTTGGGTACGGATTCCAATTCCAAATCACAATGTGCTTCATTTTCAGTGCAAGCAGGTTGAAGGCAAAATACAGATCACCTCTGCCAAATTCATCTCAGCACTCTATCATAATGGCAATCTTCTTTCTTACTATTGACTTTCCATTGTAACACATTACTAAAACAAAATGATGTTTTTGCTGGTGAAACAAAAAGTGAAATTATTGATATAAAGCAAGTTTCATGTTGTGGTAATGAACATAAAATAATAAGATTTTATAAAATGGAAAATTACCAGTGATGAGATACTTTGTGTGTTTCTGCAAAGGCATAAATAAAAGTCCTTCTTTATTTTTTCCCACAAACCCTTCCCATCATAAAAAAATAGGCTAACTTAGGACTTACAAGGCATTCAAATTTTCACCTGTGTGAATTTTGCACAACACAGTTGAAAATCATCATTGAATGGTCCCAGACCCTAAGCGAGGACAGGCACATTCACATTTAGGATTATGTTTTCATACAGGAGCTTGTTCATTGTGGGTTCAATTTACACCCACACTTGAGCTGCAAGTATGAATCCAGGCTAACAATTCTAAACGCTTGCAAGCAAGAAGCTGGTAGAGATTTGAATAATCAGCTGTTCACCTAAATCATACTTCAAATGCATAAAGGATTATAAGACCCAACCTCTTCAAACATTTACCCTTGCATGTATTTTTTCATAAAAGCAAATGTTAGCTAAGAGTCATTCTACTTCGTATGTAATATTAAGTCTGAACTCCCACTAGCAAAAGATCCCTTGATCTCCCAGCAGTTATATGCCTGTACTCCAGCTGAGAATTTTGCCCAGTAACTAGTTATGCAAAGATTCACATTATATGGTAATAATAGAGCTCTTTGTTCAGCATTGCATATCACCACTGTACCATTCCACATGTACATTAAAGCCTGTTTTATTACTGTAATGTGCAGCTGATATGGCCAAAATACTAGTTAAAATAGAGAAAGAGTATAAGATATAATTTTGGCGCAATCAGTGCTGTAGCAAATCCTTGTCTGAACAGTTTTCAGTACAGAAAGAAGCTGAATGGTGGATACACCTGCAACGAGTGCATATCAAATGCTTTTACTGTACTTTTAAGGTTTGCTCAGCCTGCAAATTTCCTTAGAAGTGCAGTCTGTGCTTGGTGCCCAAAACGATTACCTGGCTGGAGACAAGTCTTGCTCATCAGTATTCTGTACCATTGCCACAACCTGAAGGAGTTTAAGAAGAAAAAGAGAAGTAAGAGGGGAAAAAAACCCTCAGAAACTAGATACACAAATAGGACAAGTGATTAAAGATGATCACTGAGGTGGAAAATAAGGACACTGCCAAGTTTTTTAGAAACAAAATTTCACATGCTCTAAAAGCAGTGCATTCTAGTAGAGCATTTGTCCTCCTGGCACTTTGTCTGTTTTCCTTAGAACTGATTTTCACCGCAATGAATAATTTGGTGGTACTGAAAAAAGAGGAGAGGATGTGGCAAAATTTAATGAAGGGCCCATATATAAGCTCAGTAGTGACACAAAGAGGATAATAATGTGTCCCCACACCTGAGGGAAGGAACAGGATGAACAGGTACACCGCAAAACAGGCTGCCCAGAGAGGTTGTGGAGTCTCCTTCACTGGAGACATTCAAAACCCACCTGGATGCATTCCTGTGTGATGTACTCTAGATGACCCTGCTCTGGCAGGGGGGGTGGACTAGATGATCCTTCGAGGTCCCTTCCAACCCCTTAGATTCTGTGATTCTGTGATTCTGTGAAAAAAAGCATGTGGCTTTATACCTCGTTCTATTCAAAATCGTGAGGTACATGGTAGTTTGTTGTTCCCATTTACTTTCTTCATAATTTACTATTTCTCAATCTCAGTTTTGAGTTTTGACCTTTGACCTGTTGGCAACATTGTTAGCAGTCAGAAGCCTGTCTGTCTGTGAAAAGAGGGTTAAAAAATAATTCTCTGCATTTATGTTATTATCACAACTTATGGGTGTTTTTGCTAACACTCAAAAAAATACAAAGATTACTCATTAGGCATCCAATTTAAGTCATCTGAGTTACTCTCAGAGACTCCTACATGTTTACATTGACTAAAAGGGTTGTAAATTTTAGGTATTCTGACCTGCAGTCATCAAATACCCAGAGCAGTTGAAAGTACTCAGGATGGAGAACTGAAAAAGCAAAGCATTTCATGTATTTTTACATGGAAGCTTTAAACCAGGTTAGCTGAAGTGTGGACAATTATATTTGAATGGAGGACCAACAGAAATACTGGAAATAGATGACAGCTCTTTTTCCCCTCCTTCGGATGCCCACTCCAGTGTGACAGAGAAGCCAATAATATGATTTGGGGATGAGAGGAAAGTACTACTGGTTGCTATAAGATATATCACCCCTCCCATGCTGAATGCCAGTAGCCTGAAGATGCAACTAAATAATTGTTTTAGCTTAGATTGGGAATTAATTGTTGAAGCACATCTCCCATGTGCCCCCACTTCCCATATTTTGGTTTACATTGCAGAGCACACAAATCAGATTCTTTTCAGATTAAAATAAGCCAAAAATACACTCCAAGAGCTCACCTAATGTTCTTCAGTGAGCACTCCACATGGCCAGAATAGTCAGGAGAATTCTTCCTATCAGTTCATCTCACCCCACTGCTGTGTAAGAAAAGCTTCCGGTCCAAAAGTTTTAACTGTCTAGATCTTCTCCTACAACATTACTCTTCCCATAAATGTAGATAAGGCCTGAAAATCCCCATTTCAAAATAGGTTGACCAGTTTCTTGAAATTGGCTCCCTAATCCTGGAGCTTCATGTGTCCAGGGGAGACAGAACAAATTACTAATTTCAGTGTTGCCTGGAATCAGCCTTATGGATAAAGTGCCATGCTAAACCAAACTATTCAGTGCCTTTAAAATATGAAGCAAACCGGGCTGAAAAATTCATCAACAAAATTACAAAATGGAAAAACAAATCAACTTGTTTACATTGGTGGAGACTTTAGGTCACTAAATTCCAGACTTTTCAAGAGCCTTTACCAAAATCTCTCCAGAAAGCTGCACTAGTTGTAGGTTCCAGAGGTGTCACCAGTGTTCCAGAGATATCACATTTATATTTTGCAGTAAGCCAAATTAGAGTGTGTCACTTGTGGCAATGGGCCAAATCCCATATAATTCCATTCTCTTCAGCAGTTGTTTTCTCAGAACAGATGCTCTGAGCCCACATTAGATTCCCTTGAGCGAAACCATCTGCATACACTTTTCTTAGAGTTCCTTCTTTTTCTTGAGCTTAAATATGTCTTCTCAAGAATGTTTTTCACATCAGTACAAGGAGGTATCCCGATACCAGCATGCGTCAGCAAAAATTATGATCCTTCCTCCAGCGTGGAGGAGGTGTGGGTACATTCTGATACCTCTTTGCTGCAATATGTGCATAAACAGTGGAATTATCTTTTTTGTCACTTTCCCCTTTAAGCTTTTCAGATGCAATATCTCATTTACTTTTGTAGCATAAAAATTGAATGTTACCCATCTGACCAGATGACCTTCCTTCATAGTCTACAGTACACAAAATTTGAGCATAACAGAGCAACAAACAATTTTAAAAGTAGTCACTCAGGATCATGTCTCGGTGCCAGCTTCAGACACTATCAGCTTTGTCACAGCTTCATTTTGATCAGAGGGAATATGAGCAGTTATTTATGTACCTTCTTATAAAACTGAGGAGGATAAGTTGTGGCAGAAAACAGATAAAAACATGTTCAATAGTTCCAGTAAGCTCTGTTATTGTTTGTTTCAATATTTATTTGTTTCTGACCCGATGTAATAAATAGCCCCGATGAATGTGAGCTTTGATATTTGACACAGTTTGGTTTGGTGCCTTTCACTTATATTACAATTAATTTCTACTTGTCCCTAAAATGTAAATACACAGATAAAGTATTAGAATTTCACTGGGGCTTTTGAGGGGATTGTTTGGGCTTTTTCTTTTA
Organism: Aegotheles bennettii; assembly: GCA_013398125.1. Taxonomy (NCBI): domain Eukaryota; kingdom Metazoa; phylum Chordata; class Aves; order Caprimulgiformes; family Aegothelidae; genus Aegotheles; species Aegotheles bennettii. The sequence continues at coordinate 11,339 of VZRW01013796.1, read as the reverse complement.
CTTTGTTTTTGTTTTTTTTTTTTATACACCAGTGTAATATTTAGATCTTTGACGTGTTATGTTTCTGGCTTTTATTTTTGTATCACCTACCACGATGCTGACAGATAATTCTACCTTATTATTTCAGATGATAGAAAGCACATTAGGATCACACATAAGTCCCACATACAGTGAAATTTGAACTCCTTTGCCAGTTCCAAGCATGAAAGAAAGCACGATGGAACTGTTTATCTTTAAAATTAAAAGTATTTATGAGCATATAAAGAATCTAAATTCTATCTGATATAACAGCTGGATGTGAAGATCCTTTGACCATCTATGGTAATCCTTTCCAAAGAGAAACATTGCTACAGTTAGTATAGAAATTAAGTCCTTTCCAAGGAATAGTTTTAAAGGTATTTATCAGTATAAAATAAGGGTAGTGAAAAGATATTTATCTAACAATGTACTGAGATATCATCAATTTAGTCTGAAAAATATTTAATCAAGAAACATAGTAAAGCCTTGGAGTAATATATCATTCTTGAAATGGAAGATATCACGCTATCCTCAGAGTGCAACTATCTGTTATGTTTTGAGAATGATGCTTTCTAAATCATCTTCAATTCAGTTTTTGCAGTACTTAGCAGATTGTGGGAGAAGACAACCCAGATTTTAAACCAGCTCAGTGCCTTCTAGATCATGAGAGGTGGCTAGCACCTATCTGAAGATAGCTTGACAAGAGATTGCACCTGAAAAATAACCATTAATTTAAAGAATAAAACAAGTTTTTATACAAAAAATTATCTTTTCAAATATCTTCCTATTTATAGGGGCCTATATAATGAATATAGAATTCCTAGATAAAAAAAAAAAATCACCATTTTCAAAAATTTTCATTTATTCAAACACATATCAAACTGTACAATGGCTATCCAGAAATGTCTTATGACAGAGTCTTGCAAGTCACTACATTACTACATATTTCATTTTTATTTCACTTTCACATGGATGTAAATATATATGTATCACATATATGAGAGTTGTTTAGAGATTTTTAATATCATTAAACTGCAATCTGGAAAGTCATTGTTCACTAGGAGAAGATGTTATGGTCTGAGTCTTCAAAATACCTTAAGCGTTTGAGTGCTTTGTTCCCCTGCCTTCTTTCCATCTTCAAGTTAGTGTATTTCCACTGACCTTGGGGAGAAGACTTTGACATTAGTCCAAATTTCATGTTTTAATGGGCTATGAAGTCATGTGCAACAAAAACTTATGTTCAAAGAAAAGGCCATCAACAATAAAACATTGAAATCTTATGTAACTGAATATAGATTTCACTTGTACTCAGCAATGCATATTAATATGGCATTGAATCACTGCAGCCTGCTACTGTAAGCAATACCATTTTAACGGGAGGCACTTAGAATAAATCTTGACAGTATATGAAAAATATTTCCATTTTGCTTTGCTTTAAATTGCTAATAAACCGCTCTCTCTAGATAGCTGTTTCCCAGTTATTTCAAGAAATAACTACATGTTCAAACATACAAGCATCGTTCAAATAAAAATAAACAAAATCAATGTGTTTTTAAAGCTGTTTGTAATTGTATATGAATGACACATTAGCTACACTTCACAATAGATGCATTGTAGGGGGTTTTCTTTGTAACTCAAATGTACTTTTCACAGAATAGATTACCTGCTGTGAACTGAGCAGGCTGCGTATAGCTTAAGCTATATGCAGGTGGCTTCCAACGGAAGGCATTTCATCTAATTAAAGGCAGAGCTGTGACCTGGCTGACATAACATTTTCTGGGTATTAAAAATGCAACTCTTCTTGTCCTGCACATGCTGTCAGTGCTCCTCTAGCTGAGGCAAGGTAGTGTGTATCTCAGCGGAGATGCTGCCTCTACCTATTGTCATTCTACTTGTTTTATCATTATGTCTGTTGTTCAAAGACATAAGGCTTTCCTGACTTGCAATAGTGTTCTGACTGTCCAAAGAAACTCATTCTTGTACTTTGCCCCTTGCATTTTGATAGGTCAGAAAATGAGACCCTCGCAACAGTTGCTGAGATAACTCAATTCTCTGTTGTCCTGGTGACTCTTAAACAAAAGCCAGTAACATCACTCTAAGAAACAACCAGTCTTAATGCACATTCATAATAAAACATCTTATGAACTCTAAGCTTAAGAACTTCTTGGCATATTTCTGAGTTTTGTCAGCTGGTCCATTACTAAGTAATTGTATGCAAAGAGCTCTGTGTTTTATGGGTAAAGCATCTCTCTAACTTGTAGGTAAGGGAAACAGAGCAGAGGGAGATTTTTCAATACAGAAAGAAGATATGTTTAGAAGGAACATCTGTGCAGTATCAGGGACAGCCCTATTAAAAAATTATTTTCTTTAAAAATGGTTGGGGGACAGAGGGAAGAGGTTTTGATTCAGACTCCCAGCAGCTCCCCTGAGCTAGTCTTGCAGCAGCACCAGAGTTAATAAATCCTTTACTCTGGGTGATTAAATTCATGGCTAAGACCTTGAGGAGCTTGCATGTTTTGTAGAGCCCACATCCTTCAGTCCCAGAAACCCGCTGACAAAGCTATACAAGGAGCTTAAGTAGGAGAGTATACAGCCTGGACTGCGTTATGTGGCAACTGGTTGGCATGTATTCCTTCCAAACAGCTACAGGAGGTCCTAATTCAGTCAATGTGCCCTTTTAAACAACTATATTGAAGGCACTATGCATGAAAACTACCCATCATTCTGCATTTCCACATAATGGAATAAACTGTACAGCTACAAGTTGTCAAAAAGTAGTAGAAAGCAAAGGATATTTCACCTATTTGTAAGGAATTGATCCTCAACTCATTAGAGCATTTAATTGCTAAAGTATATAAAGAAGATAAAAAATTGCACAAGCTGTAGAAAGTGTTTTTAGAGGTTTAAGAACTTTAAACTTACATTTTCATCATGCAAATGTGCTTTGCAAATGAAGACTAAATTACTACCAGGATAAGTGGACACAATTAGAGAAAATGCCATCTGATAACTTGAGATCATACAGCAACTGAAATTTTATAATCTTTGTAGGGATTTTAGGTGAAGATGCTCACAAAAATTATATGAAGTTGAAATTGCTTCCTAATGTTTTTTATTTAATCAATCTTAAAACTCAATAAAGGTTCCATTTTCACACACTGAGTAGACATCTAAAATAGAAAGTCCATATAATTTATTGTTTGTACACAGCTGTAGATGTTTTACACAGAGGCAGCTGTAGATTAAGATAATTCCCCTAATGGTATTTAAATGATTCAGTTGTTTATAAACCCACAATTTTTTATTTCTAAGAAATACAATGAATTCATATGTATCGAGGATTATATCTGAAGAATATACAAATAATATTTAGCCTGCTTTCATTTCTTGCTATTAATCCTGGACATGATTCAAAGTAACAGAAGTTAATGGAAGTTATCTACAAGTCTGTTAGTTAAAAAATAAACAGTATTGACCTTACCTAGAAAGTGCTGTTCTTCTTTTGATCCTTGCAATATTTTTTAAAGAGTATATTTTACTAAATGTTTCCTTATTCAAGTTAAACCTTTCCTAAATTTTTGTAATTAAAATAAAAACATCAAATACAGCACAAATATGAACCACTGGGCCTTCCTCTTTTGGTGTCAATTTTTGGAACATCCAGACATGTTTTATGTTTTACTGTGGACTTTTAAGGAGCTGCTGCAGCTGTAGAACAATTTTTAGAAGTCCTGAAAATTCTCTAAAGTCTACACAAGACTAAACCATCTTCTGGCCTTTCCCTGGAACAGGAAAAAATTCACCTGATATATCAACAGTGACAATGATGAAGTGGGGAGGGAAGGGGAGAACATGCAGGTCAGCCAGATAGGTACAGCATCAAAGTTGTCCTAGATTCCTCCAATTCTGAGATCTTGGACTACCAGTAAAATTCCTGAAAGAACCAATACCATTTAAAAAGAAAAGTCAACTGAATAGCAACCAGGCTTGTCATTCATTCTTCTTCATATAAATAAAAAATCATGAGAGAAGCAAGCATAGACTACTGTACAAATTCTTTAAAGCTATACTTGCAAACAAAAATATACTAAGCTCTTCCATTTTCCAAGATGATATTAATTTGCTCATTTTAGGAAACAATGGAAACTGGACATTAACCATTGAAATTGTGGTCTCTTTCTTATAAAAATTAATCATCTGTCCAATAAATATGTTAATTATGTACAAATGTTATCCCAGATGTTGCTATTCAAACTGACTTTACTTTTTGACAAATGTACACGGGGTGGCTGTGGGTGGTTTTTTGACCTCTTGACAGAACGGTTCCTTGTTCTTTAAGAAATTTTACATAGATTTTAAACATTAATAACTAAGGAGTTTAATTGTTCTTATAACTTCAGGCATTTTTGGGTTTTATAGATATCTTTGAAAATTCTCAAAGCAACTCACATTATCATATGCAAATATCAGCCCCATGGGACCCTTTATAGCTGTGGAATAGTAGCACAGAAAAACCCTGAAACCCAGGTGTGGTCTATCTTATTCCACTGGTGATAAGCAGTTTTTCCCTTAAACAAAGATTAATTTGATTAATTTGCCTTTTTTTTCCAGTTTTAACTCTTACAGTAAGTTTGCAATTGTGGTTGAGCACTAGCTTTATTATTGAACTTACCACAGGGAAGAATGTAATTCAGAGGAGAAGCATTATATATGCTTCTTTTTACTACATTATGCAAACATGTGCTCAGAACATTCATCTGGTAGTTAATTGTGCTTTCACAGGTGAAAGAACCTGATTTCACTCAAAAGTAAGATGTTGATTCAGAAGGTTTATCTTTTTGGTTTCACTTTTTGTTTTTACAGTATGCATGCCTAAACATTTTATCTGAAAATTACAAAAAATTTTCATCTGAAAATAGTTCTTGAGCTATTAGTTAAAATAAATCTGTTTCTCACAGCTGTAATAGCCAGTGCTACTGACACCACTGAGCCAAAAAATCAACTTATTTGGAAAAGAAGTGATCTGCTAGTTGTCCACATTTTGGGGCTCCAATGATCCTACCTAGTGGAGAAAAAAAGTTTTGTTTCCATCATGTTTATTAGGACCTTTTTCTTCTGGAAAGCAGACATCTGAAATCTTTGAGTATTTTTACATATCACTAATTTTTCATATTTTCTATGTAAACCTATACACATCCACTAAAACTGTAAAATACTTTATGTTGATAAATTTAAGTTCCTTTTACTAAAGTATTCAAAACAAGGTCAATAAAGTTAGGATAAAATTTTCCAGCGCTTTAAAACAGCACAATTCCACTGTAATCACTGAGTGTAGATAAAAGATAATGGCTGTATATAGATAGATATTAAAGAAATTCTACCAACAGGATGCTGTGCTAATACAGAAGAATGAGTCCATCTTACTCTGAAACTTAATTTTGCACATGGATCAGTATAAAGTAACAGGGAAGTGAGGAATTGAAATAGAATAAAAATACTGAACTATTAAGAAATAAGTAGAAAGAGGTGTTACACAGAACAATAAAAACAGATGTTGCTGTAGTAAACTTGAAAAGAAATAAAAATTTAATTTCATTTAAACTCAAATACAAATATCAAGTGCTTTAATAAGGGAAACCACATTATTAGAGAATTGATCATAGCCTTGCCCTTCACTACTGCAATGATTTGTTTACAACCTAGATTATCAGAAGTCATTGTCATCTGAAGGATTTTTGCAGATCTGAGAGAAATGGATGGCCTTCTCATGTAAATACGTAGTTTTTCATGATTCCCAGGGATACAAAGGGCTGATCTGGTGTTGAGACTTCACTATCTCCATTAAAAGAGATGTCACACGCACATCAGAAAAACAGACTATGAAAGCTTGCACTGCACAGATTTGTTTTGCAGCTATTGCTCAAAAAAAAAAAAAGGCTAAATGTTTCAGCTCTTTTTAAGAGTTTGTGAATGTCTGCAGCATGAGACTCCAATGCATAGTCACTTTATGATACCTTAGTTGAACTTTAATCTTTTGCTCATTAATCCAGTGGCTTTACAAAGCCATATAGGTACATACACATATAGGTAATGCAGCATCATAACATTGTCATTGGTCAGTAATATAAACCACATAGTCTTTAACATTTAGGAGTCTGGGAGCAGTTCACACACAATTACTGTGCCTCAACATGAAGGGGCTAGATCATTAAATAATACTGATTGTGGATGTGTGTCTGAGCCTCCAGCTTTGATTTTCAATAGCCTCTTCCTTCATTTATTTTCTAATGATAAAGATTTGCTAAATTCATGCTACTCTTCCACCAAAGCAGCAATCACAGAGACATCAAAGATAGTTTTCGATTAACTTGAACAAGTACTGGTGAACACTTTACTGCAGGAGACTGCAGCTTGGAACAGAGATGAGTTCCTTTTCTTCCCAAGGCAAAAATAGCACCTAATAATGTTTTTCTTTGTATTTGTCTCCACTTTCCCTATTCTTTCACCTTGTATAATTCAGCCCAATATTGAAGTCAGTAGAATATATCAAGTGTGTTATAACCATTCTTTTTCATTGTGAAAACAAAATTACTTAGTACTTTAATTCTCAGTCTAAGGACTTCACTCTGGAGACAAGATGAATGACACCTTCATCCACTACAACATTTTGTTAAAATCTGGTAAGACAGAGGGAACAGAACCTCATGATGTTTGTTGCGTATAAACTTAATATTCTGCCTCACTCTCAGCACAGTCTGTGATACTTAAATATACACTCCCATAGTAAATGAGCTTGATAATAAGAGCTCTCTTAGCTCTGATGTTTCAAGAAGAATTTTCTTGAAGATAGGAAGGGAAGCCATTAAGGAAATGTTTACATTCTTTTCCCTTCTGAAAAATTCTACTTCAAAATCGCTAAGCTAATATGTCATGCATCAAGTCTGGCTATATAAAACAATATAACTGACATGCACTTGAACTAAAAATGCGAAAAGATATTTTCTGGGAAATTTTTTCTTTAAAAAATTACACTGTACTTAAATTTATTGAGTCCATAAAGTTCTGAAATTCCAGCTTACCCATCAGGTCAGGACCTATGTTAGCACAGTGGCAACCAAATCTCTGTTGAATTGGCTCTCCTGTTTTTCTGAGAAAAGCAGTATAAACAGAAGATCAAATGCTTGTTGCTTGTTTATTTAATATGTCAGCACCTTCTGTCTAGAGAGAATGTCATGCCAGACAGCATGCTGTATAAATAGCGTAGCAGACAAATTATATTACACCTTTTGGAGTATTTACTGACATAGAAGCAACTTGAAATAACTGAATTATAGCTTTTGTCTAAATCTCAGCCACCACATTGAAAATCAGGTGAAAGAGATGGTATTTGTCTGTCTGTTTTGCTCAAGTGTGACAAAAATCCCCTGTTTTACGTGTTATAAAGCAAGAAACTGATTTGTATTAACTAACTTTACCTAAATATTTATGTCAATATATTCATAATCTCAGAAAGGCTCTAAATAAGATGATATGACTTCCAATGTGATTGCTCTTTTAAAAGCCATTGCATTTTTATGGGTTTTCTGAAAGGACTGATTATGTTGGAGTACAGATAACCAGCATACAATAACATAGTCTTTTTCAGTCTTCCAGATGAACACAAAAACTTATTCTGAATGAAATTATAATGCAAATTTGGGGAAAAAGCCATTAGGAAATTTCTTTCCAAGAATACAGACATTAATATGAAATCAAAGATTAGGGAAAATTCATCCAATATACAAGGGACTGTCAGCAGGAGATAGCTGAGAAAGGAAATTTTGCACATTTGATTTTCTATATAAACTGCTACAGCTAAAGCAGATCAGTAGAAATCTAACTCAAGATTCTTCCTACTGTAAGAACTAAGCCTACTTTCTTGCTTAATTCCATATGATAACTCCCCAGAGTTATAGAAAATCTTGATGTTGAGTTTATCAGAGCTATCTTCTTAGGTTGGAATTAATATTTTTGTTTATACAATAAAAAGAAGTGAGTAGTTGATATTCACAGTTAAACCAGAAGGACAAGATTCTCTTCTATTCGTATTTTCAGTGTCAGCATGGAGCATTTGAGGAAGTGTTAAGGTGACTACTTCATCAACTTTTTTTCTTTTAGTTGTGTTTTATGACATTTATCTATTGAATAAGAATATCATAGGAGAAAACTTGGTCAGCAAACCTTGATAATTTGGCAGTGTTTCTGATCATTACCATGTTTTAAACAAAATTTACCCCAGGAAAAAACAAAGATTTATATAATACACTGGGAATCAAGGATTAAATTAATCTTCTTAATTGCATAATTCTTGATCTTTCTGAATAGACAATGAAACTCACAGTTGCATGACTAAGTGTAAGATTTGACAACTTTTTCAATTTAACACACTAAATTACAATTTTATTGAAGTACTCATTCTAGGTTAATTAAAATGCAAGTTCCCAGTAAATGAATTATGTAAATAAGATATTGTACAACTCATGAAGTAATTCCCAATTGTACATTTATAACCTTATTGATTTTCAGTAACTGGACTAAACCTTAAATGTGTAATATGTAATTAAAGAGAAGATTAAGCATGAAGTGATATGTGAGAGGTTTTGAAAATAATCAGATATAAAATCATTACCTTTAATTCTTTTTCCAATAAAGCCTTTGGGAGATGCAAAGTTTGATATTGTGTATTTTGATTGCTTGGCCAATCCCGGCTTTCAGAAGAGTTAAGCAGTTTGATGTAAAAAACATAGAATCCCTTATTTATTTCTTCCATAGTTTTAAAAGAGATCAGAATGTCAGTTCTCTATATTAATCACATTATTTTTTTAACTGCACAAGGAATAAGTCCCATTAAATCAACAGGCTCTAAAAGAAAATTCATCTTCTTATATCACTCTTGTTTTCCCTTTTCAAAGTGGTGTCCTAGGGACTTTAACATGAGACACTCCAGCCTAAATATAAAAAAAGAATATCTCTCTCCCATCTGTTGCAAGTTCAAAGGACGCTTCCTGGTAAACTGTACCAGAGCTTCCCCAGGCTGCTAATAATCAAGTGTAGAAATGGGCCATCTCTACTGCAGCCCAAACTGCACACTGGGAGTCTCACTCCAAGTGCCAGACGCAGGAGCTCACACAGGACTGTCTAACTCTCTCACCAGCCAGAGACTGAGCAAGATCTAGTGGGCAAACGATCTCAAATTACTGATTGAATTCTGAATGTTATTTAGTCATAAAACCAGCTCTCCAGCATCAGCTTGCTTCTGAATGTTTTTCAGTAAGTCTCTCTGAGACTAATTTGCTCTTTTCCCACAAGAACCCTCCAAATTTTTGTCAATAACATGATTTTCTAAAATGTGCAATGATGTGGAATTGTCATTACTGAAACTTGTATAACTGAACTAGGTGCAACAGCACAAGTTATACAACTGCATACAAGAGTAGGAAATAACCATCCCTTTGGTTAATTACAAATTAATTACTGTATCACTTCATTAAAGACTTTTTAAATGGTTTAATTTTCTTTTTATTGTAACTCCAGGGCATCTGAAAGGTATTACCATTTAGTGGTTTGCATTCCTTAACCTTCCTAGAGAAACTACTGCAGAACACACTTATTGGTACAAAAGGCTGAAAGGCCACTGGACTTTGCACACTTACATTACACATGAAGAGGTAATTGCCAGCTAGCAGTGTGATTTCAGCTGCTGCAGGCTAATAGCTAAGGTTCAGGCAACTGGCTGTACCTGGAAAGTACAATCTAGCCCTAGAAATATTTTGAATAGAAGTGGAGAACAGCAGTGGGCACAGGGCTATCCTTCAGCCACCACTCAGCAGCACTTCCTCCCCAACCCCCACAGCTGCCTGGAGGCCCGGGTAGCAGCAGGAATAGGGGCTTGCCTCTTCTATGCTTGTTTTAGCTTGGGCAGAGCTGCCAGAGGAGTCATTCATCAATAGTCTTTATGGTCCCTAGAGAAATAAGTCAGCATTATACTGATTTGCTGCTATGTAGTGCTGTAATAAGCAAAAGAGGAGGAGAATTACTCTCCTTTGGCATCAAGTATAGATACAGATATTCAAAAGTAATACACAGGTGGGATTCAAATATAAATTACTTATTTTTTTTAGATTTTTTTTCTATAATTTTTTTATTTAGTCTGAAATGGAAATCTGTAGACCTGCTTTAAAGTAAATGTCTCTTACATCCACTTTTAGAAGTCCTTTGATGCAAGTAGCATCAGCTACGTTCAATCACATTTAATATGTTCTTGCAGTGTCCACAGGAGACATCAAAATACCATGAAATTCCTGTCTAGCTTACAACACAAAACCTTAACAATCTAGGTAGCTTGTCTGTCACAGTAAGCCCCAAAGGTAAGATCCTAGCTGAAGGCAATTGTCACCACTTCTTCTTGCAGTGAAAAAAGGCAAATTAAACTTAGGGTGTCCAGGTAATCTAAAAGCTTCTCTCCCACATACAAGTGGCCAGATTGAGAAAGAGGTCTATAGACTGTTGGAGGAAATTATTATTTGCTCATCTCTAGACCATGGTCTCATGTGATATATTCTTTAACATGATATGTCAGACAGCAAGCATAGAGGTCATGTGTGTGTTTCAGCCATACATGGATAGTCTTTTCAGGGCCAAGATGTGAAAATTTTTCTGTTATAGAATAAAAAGAGTGTAAATTGCTTAGAGGGGAGTAACAAAAAAATTGGGAGACTAGGTGGAAAAAGAAATTTGTATTGCAGCCCCAAATGGTACAAAGGAACTGAAGAAAGTCTATGCAGACTCCTTACCATGTCATGTGGAAGCTTGAGAAGATGGTGGGCATATGTACTACTCTGACAGATCTTGAGGGCAAAACTGTCTGATTTAAGTGCAAGAAGCAAATACTTAGAACAACCGGATGTTCAGAGAATCACTCTGATGAAGATTTGAACTTCATGAAAATATTCAAGTGAATAATAGAATAATAGAATAGAATAATAGAACGGTTTGGGTTGAAAGGGACCTTAAAGATCATCTAGTTCCAATCCCTCTGCCATGGGCAAGGACACCTTTCACGAGATTGCTTGAAACTCCATTCAACCTGGCCTTGAACACTTCCAGGGAGGGAGCATCCACAACTACATCGGACAACCTGTTCCAGTGTCTTACCACCTGCTCAGTAAAGAACTTTTTCCCAATATCTAATCTAAATCTACCTCTAAATCAACCCTCTTTCTTGTAATATGCACTTCTTCCAGGAGAAGAAGTGTACTTCCAGGAGACCAGCATGGTTAACC
>VZRW01013795.1:15307-30644 GCA_013398125.1 Aegotheles bennettii | reverse complement strand
TACTCGGCACTGGTGAGGCTGCACCTGGAATCCTGCGTTCAGTTCTGGGCCCTTCACTACAAGGACATTGAGAGGCTGGAGTGTGTCCAAAGAAGGATAATGAAGCTGGTGAAGTCTTATGAGGAGCGGCTGAGGTAACTGGGATTGTTCAGCCTGGAGAAAAGGTGGCTGATGGGAGACCTCATCAGTCTCTACAGGTAACTGAAAGGAGGTTGTAGCCAGGTGGCTGTCGGTCTCTTCTCCCAGGTAACAAGAGATAGGACAAGATGAAATGGCCTGAAGTTGTGCCAGGGAAGGTTTAGATTGGATATTAGGAAAAATTTCTTCACCAAAAGGGTCACTGATGTTGAGCCCTGCTGTGAAACTGAAGTCTATATCTCATTGAGCAGATATGACTCTCAGTGTGTCTTTCTGGGAGCAAAGCTGAAGCATCCTGCCAGAATGAAGTTCAGCCACAGCAGCATGATACTCTGGGGCAACTGGAATTCAGACTACAAGCATCAGGGTATCCCACTGGACTGTAACAGATAGTTAGGCTACTGTCTGTGCCAGTTTGCCCTCCTATCACTTTCCTTGGAGATCTTAACACCTTCTGTGACCCAATGCCTGCACCAGGAGCTGGGAAAACTCATGGATTCCTTCTTTAGCTCCTTCAAGCTGCCCAAAGTTATTATGGTTTGGGAAATCCTGGCCAAGAGGTAGGAAGACTGGCATTATCTCTTGGCTTGGGAGGAAGCACTAAATCCAGCCAGGTTCAGAAGCATTTGTCTCAGATGATGGGAAGCAGAAGGGCTGAAAACCTACCTTAATTTAGTCCTTCCAGTTTGCTACATTTAAGGCTCACTCCCATAAGAAGGTTGCTGTGGACATTGTCTGTTTATTTGAAATGTTATGAGCATGCTGAAGCCAGTGAAATAAAATCCTCAAAAAAGAACTTCTTGGTTTTGCTAAGAACATGGTATAATAATGTTACAAAGTGTTTTACACAGTGTCAAGTTTTACTGCCTGGATGTCTCACTTCCCCTGCTAAAGCAATAGTGACGTTCACCAAGGATCATTAGGAATCTCTACTCAGTCCAAACAGCAGCAGTGTCAGTCAAATCGATGAGACACAGGTTTTGTGTAATGACATGGTCTTCACATGGGATTCAAGACCACACCAGTTTGAGTTTAGCTCTTGGCCAGCTCTCATAAACTCAATCTAGGGTGAAATTATATTTTAGCAGGTGTATTATTTCCTAACATTTCCTATCTGTCTGGCTGTCTACCCATATACAAATATGTGCTTATATCCATGGCTAGCGTACAGAATGGGTAGAGGCATTAAACTGCCTGACAAGACTCCCTGTGCTTTGAGAAGCTCCCTGTAGGAGCAGGTCATCTCTGTGAATCAATCCTATTCCCCTGCAGTCAGCTGTGCAGCCCTGGAGAAGCACTGGTGTAAACACTGCTTGAACCTCATCCCAGGCACTTGCTCGTGGTGCTGGCTGTGGAATGGAGCTGTTGCTGGTGCCAGGGCAGTGCTGCTGAAGTGAGTGGAGCTGAGTCAGTTCACATCAGCTGGGCACACGGCCCAGGGCACTCTCTCTTCCCATTGCACTGGAAAACATATTGTGATGTGGAGATTAAGTCAGAGATCGTGGGGCTTGTGACACATAGAATATGCTCTCACTAAGCTTTGTCCCCTCTCTTTACTGTTTGAGGTATGCATCTTAAAAACCTGGTGGCTCTGAAGCTTTGTTACAGGTTCAGCAATCCCTTCTGCTAATTAGTGTCCTCCTGGGAAGGGGAATTTTCCAAAACATTTCATTCTCTGGCAAGCGCATGCAGAACTTGCTAGTTTTTTCCCTTTCATCTCTCTAATCCTGCTGCTGCTGAAGCCATCTGGCAGACTGTCCCTGTCCACAGGAGTGGGCAGAACTGCATTCACTGAGGTGGGCCTTGGGGCACGTGTGGTCCAGCAGCGATACGCAGAAGCAGTGAGTAACCTCATTGTGCACCGCACACCAGTTTTGGGGGTCAGAAAGGAAGTTTCCCTTGTATGCTGTTGGTGTGACCTGTTCAAGGCCTCTGTCCTCTCACAATAAGATAGCAAATGAGTCTGGAGTCAAAACCAGGGAGGATGGGATGGCTCATCTAATTCAGTCCAGCAGAGCTGTTATGCCCCTGGCTCTGAACAATGTGAGATTGACAGGCAATCCTACCTGCATCCCTGCTCTGAATGAGAAACTGCTTTGGAGCCACCCATTGCAGCTGCAGGAAGATTTCAGTGATGTAGAAAATGTCCCCTCTTCACTCATTTTCTTGCATCTCATTCTTTGTTTCTCTCCTTGACACAAGGCATGATCAATATTTAATTTCTCTCCTTATTAGACTCTCCACTGCAGCTCTGGCCTTGCTACCATTATTTCTATCTGTTACTCCTGGCCAAAAATCAGGGAATGCCTTGAAAAGGACATTTTTGAGGTCCACTCTCCCATTTTCCCCTCTTCTTCCCTTGAACATTTTGAAAAGCCCCAGTTCTCCCTAAACAGCCCCTTCTCCCTGCACTCCAGTGAGCAAGCACTTCTCGCTGCAAAGCCCGGACAATTATTCACAGCAGCAAGAACAAGCGCAACAAAAGCACTGGCTTCAGTTTATGACAGTAGTAGAGGCAGTCTGATAAAACAAATGGTGCTTCCCAGGTGAGGGGAGCAGTGACATGGTTAGAAACATTTGTCTGATATGAGCCAGGCAGCTATCTGCGTGTTGGCTAATCATCCAGCTTTCTGCTGGATGATCGTTATTTATAAGAACAGCACAATACTGTGACAAAAGGGTAGCCTGTCAGATCTCATACATTTCCAAGTGGCCTGCTGAGTGTCAGACTACACTTTCTGCTCTGGCCAAGTATCATGCTGCCTAAAGATGGTGCTGACTCACTTTTTTTCCCCTTTAAGCAACAAAAGTTTCCCCCACTCACTCCTTTTGACTTCTTTGACTCTTGCTATAGGCAGTTTTGTTGGTCCTGCTCTGCAATTATATTTTCATAAATGTGTGCTTCTAAAAGTGTGTTCACCCTTACACTTCATCATGCACAGGTTATTTGCATGCTGGGTTTTCAAGGATCTCCCAAGTGTTTTTCTAGAGCTTCTATCTGGATGAAGCAAGCTGTGGGGAGATGAACAATTTATTTTGCAAGAACTTAAAAGAGTCCAGTTAATCTTCTTGCAGGGTTTTAATGGCTTTTTTGAATCAACTAAGTGTTTTAACCATGTAGCTAAGCCCCATGTAATTCTTTGTCAGTTCTGAAATATTTAAAATTTCTTTATCTAATAAGGAAAATATTATATTATCAATATGGAACAATGGAAGTGAGTCCAAAATATTACTTGGTATTTTGATCTGCAGTAGGTATAAATCAGCAGATTGATTTCCACCAACTAAAGTATTTGCTTCATTGAATGTTTCCTGCAATAGGCTGAGCTGAAGGCTCGGGAGAACAAATCCATGAAGTTCAGAAAATAACAAGAAAAACCTGACTGGAAGAAAAATTTTAGGAAAAATCATTCTAGTACATTGAGAAGGAGCTTAAGTAGAGACAGTGGCAATACTTTCCATGTGGTACAAATGGGGTGGGGGACAGGTGTTGTAGAGAATATGTTACATGACCTGCTGTCAACAGATCTGCAGACTTCACCAGCTGCCTTCATAGTTTTGTCTCGGCTTCCTTGGCCTGCCAGTGTGGACCTCACCTCCTATTAGTGCATTGCAAACACAGAAAGATTTGGGGACACACCTCTCCCTCCCTCTTGCTCCCTGCAATCTGTCCATGAGAAATGGGAAGGAAATTGTGAAATACCCAATCCCTAGAAATGTCACAAATGCATGGGCCAAACAGAAGACTCAAACACAAACACCCTTTTCACCTTTCTCTACAGTAAACCTCCTCTTATCTTCTGCTCTTCATAACTTTGGCATCATCTTTATGTTCTAGTTGTCTCCCTTCCTGCAAATCTGCCTCTGTTCACTCATTTTGTGCTCATGAGTCACCCATTTTATGTTGCTGAAGGGCTCACTTGCCAGTTTAGTTCTTCTTGTGACTGCTTTTCCAATTTATGTACAAATTTGGGAATAGCTTGAAGAAGGTACATGTGTTGAGAATTTTAAACTCTTAGAGCTGAAAAAAATAAAAAAAATAAGGAAAGGGGAAAATTAATCAGATTTCAGGCTGCACATCCTGTCACCCTTCTTCCAGATCAGACAAGGGAGGCCCACTGAAGCACCTTCAAAACTGCTCATGGGGGATGAAACCTGTGGTACTCCTTGCTGCAACAAGATATTGTGGGATCTAATCATGTTGTGAGGCCACAAGTCAAAGTATTTTTTGCTTAGATTTTCAAAGGAATACAGGACAGCTGGACAATTAGAATGCATTTATTTCAGTTGGAGGGAGGAGTTCAAAATCATCTAAGTCAGTTTTCTTTTTTCCCCTTTTGTTTTGTGGATCTCTCACTTTCCAGTAGAAGTCAACATTTTTTTAAAATTTCACGTATTTCAACCAATGTGTAGCTAACTTCAATCTCTTGGTATAAGTACTCAGTGATTACTCTGAATTTAAAATATCATAAAGAGCTGTTACAGCTTGGTATTTTGGGATTTGGTTCATCACTTCCAAAGAAATGGCTGAGGTTGCTCTTCTGAAATTTTTTGAGCTGCCTCAAAGGCTGTTTTGGTCACAAGGTATCTTCAGAATCCAGGATAGGACAGAATTTCTCCTCCATTGCGATTCTGTGGCTGACAGTCAGCATTCAGAAAATTGTGTGTGAATTGTGAATTCAAGATTGAATCCCCCATCACTGGATCACTGAAGTAATAGCTCAGCTGTCAGGCTGGAGCCAGAATTGTCATCTCCATTATGGTTGTCATATGGTTGTCATTCCTGTTGCTTATTTCAGGAAAGTGGTGGTGAAACTAATATTTGGGCTCTGACAATCATCCCTTTATTTTCCTTGCTGGAAGGTTCAGGATCCAACAGCTCATTTTCAGCCAGAAACTGGTCCTGGATTTCCAGTGTGTCAGGATATTCCTCTACCTGAGAAAGACAGAGTTGGAGGATGTTGAGGGAAGCCTCAGTTTTGGCATGTTCACTGGAAGCTGTTAATTCCAGACCATTAAGTCCTGGGAGATCTCAGGAAAGGAAGCAGATCTGCACCTGCATTTCCAGGTGACACACTGTTTTTAGAGTGCCTGAGGAAATAAAACCAAACCACCCTGCTTTAAAACTTTCTGATTGCAGTTGAGGAAAAAGCTATGTTTTATGCCCAAGATCCACTGCTCCTCAGTAGGAATAAACTATTTTTGCTCGTTTCCTCCCTTTTTCATTGTCCAAAGATAAATACATGTATGTCTATACTGAGTGGGCTTTAATAAAGTCAGGCATTTACCAAACAGTGTCTAAACAGTAAACTTTAATAATTACTGTGTATGAGTAACACCAGCATATTGAAGCCTTCCCTAACTCACTTCCCAATGTGACCCTATAGCTCTTTGCCAGGTACTTTTTTCCCAATTACACCAGCTGTTCAAGTCCTGGACTCATTCATAGTATCTTAATGTAGGAAGCAATGCACTGAGTACAGAATCTTTTTAATATCTTCACTATTTCTTCAATGACAAAGCATGTATTAGAGCCAGTTGTGGCACTACCTTTTATTTCAGTGTTACTGTTATTGTGCTTCTCATTGCAAGAAGCAAGAACCTTTCAGCAGCTGTGAGAGGCTTTTCAGCCTTTGGTTGACTTCTTCTGAAAGATGTGTTTTAGCATTCACAGCAATAAATTAATGGATTACTTTCCCAGTTATTATGCTTTTGATTTACATGTCAAATGCCATAACTTTTGTCTTTGAAGTAAGAGTTGTTTGATTTAGGATGGCAAAAAAGATTTACTGATTTCACCCATTTATTGGTCATGTATTTGCAACAAAAAACATGATGAGGTAACTGATGACCCTGTTCCAGTGAACTTTTCTGTATGCCACATGTGGTGTGTTTTTGTGCTCTCCTTTGGATTTGTACAACATGGACCTGAGGGCATTCTTTTGATATTCACTGCTAACTGGAACTTTAAAATAATATTTCTGACCTATGTTGTCAGCATAGGTTGCTAAACCTTATCATCAACTAAATCTGAAACATCTCACAATTCTGAGACTGAGCTTCCTGCTCCTGCTTTTAGAAATCGTTGCACTAGATTGTAAACATAGAAACACAGAGAAAAAAAAAATAAAAAAGAATGTGTTTTGAAAAGGAGTGGATGTGACTGGTAGTATCGGGATTACTTTAGAAAATGAAGAAGTCACCACAACAGCACCGTGGGCAGGAATGTGATACCAGCTGCCAAACCATTAGAGGCAGTGGCCAGAAAACTGTTGGATGGCTTTGGATGTCCAAGTTAGCTACTTCTGCACTTTGTGCCTGTAAAGGCAGGGAAGATGGTGCTGTTATGTGAAGCTGGAAGACAAGCAAGGGAGGGGAAAAAATGTGGCTATCTTAAAGACACTGGCTTTCACTATAATTGCTACCATTTGACCACATCTACCTTGATGAGGATGCACTTTGAATAGCAGAGAGTTTCAGGAGTATGAGGTGTCCTGGAACTCTTCAGTGTCAGCCAGGGCTCCTCTTAAAATAGTTATGAGGGCTTC
Organism: Aegotheles bennettii; assembly: GCA_013398125.1. NCBI lineage: Eukaryota > Metazoa > Chordata > Aves > Caprimulgiformes > Aegothelidae > Aegotheles > Aegotheles bennettii. Next base: position 23,958 of record VZRW01013795.1, on the reverse strand, counting down.
TGTGTATTTTGGGCAGTATGCCTATGGATATGAGATACAGGATCTCCTGCAATTTGGGTTATGTCACAAAGCTGAACTTATTGTTTCTATTGATCTACCATGTGCTTTTAAGGATCCTCAGAGTTCTACAGCCTATTGCAAGTTAAATCTCTATGTGGGTAAACAATATGTTGGTTAATGTCTGTCGTTAATGCTCTTTGACAGTGAAGGTGCATCTAGAGCAGCTTAGGCTTAGCCCATGGTGCTCCAGACATGGACCAGCAATTTCCTCATGGGGTAGCTTACTCCTTTACTCTTCTGCACTGACTTTTGTGTGAAGAGTCACTGCTGACCACTCTGGAAGATACTATGTTCGTCTGGAGTGACTATGGGCCCCAAGGGTCTGAACTCACCTGTGCTCTGTTCTTCTTTTTGGAAAGGCTTCCTCAAACATCATTGCCTTCTGCTACAGTATGTGAAGACACTACTGACTGTCTTTTCATGGACTGAAGTACCACCACAGCTCAGCTGCCTCCCACACTGACTCCTGACTTGTTCAGCAGAATTGTCTTTTTCTTCAGCAGTTCCTCAGCTGTTCTAGGAGGATCTAGCCTCTTCATCCCAATGGCTGCATGTTCCCTCCTCAAGTCCCCAGCTCTGTAGCTGACACCAGGTTCTCACCTTCTTCATGTCCTATGGCCAGAGTCTCTGCAATGGTTATGCACATATTTACTGTTCTGCTTTGGTGAGATTTTTCAGGTACCTCTTACCTATTCAGTGATCTCAACTCCTCCTTCCTTCCACCTTGGACTCCACTTGCATGACTGCATTTATTCATCAGGCTATCTCCACAATCTTCTGCCCAGTCCAACAGAGAACAGTGCAGCATTTCCATGTAAATTATGATATTACCTAGGCAACTGAGATGCAAGTGGCTCTGCATCAGCAAAGCTGTGAATGAGGTCTGTGTTTCTGCCAGAAAAGAGGAGTAGGTTATGTCTCCAGAGGTGGACACACTTCATCATTAAGATTTATACCTCTTTATTTTTTTTTATTTTCTTTTGCTATTTAACAGCACTGGGACCTTGAAAATTTAGTTAGCTTATCCCTATCAATTTGCTACAAATGTGTTTTAAATCTCAAGTAAAGATTCATTTGTGCTCCTAAATCTGTTAGGGCTTGGGAAAATCTGACCTGAACTTTATGGGAAGTTCTCAGCTGAAGGAACTACAGCCAGACATAGACAACTGGGACAGGACAGAGCAGATGCTTTGCTCCAGTGCATGGAAGTTCCAGGTCTGGTTTGTGCTGTGTGTCTGGGAGAGCAACATGAAAAATCTTTGCATCACTACAGCCTGTGTTGTTTCACTACTAATCAATAGAGACTTCTTATCCCCGCAGCTTGCAGTTTTTCCCTAGAGAGGATATCAGCAAGCAGGATTTCAGAAGCACAAGCACTTGCTTTACCCTCCTGCCACTGAGATCACTGCATGTTTTACCCTTGGGATCAGTAGGAGGAGAATTAGGCCCATACTGAGCTCTTTTGAAAATCTTACTCTTTAATGAAGAGAAAAATGGGATGTTGATGATTGGGTTCTGAAATCTCTTCAGAGAAGACAGGCTTTAAAAAGCTCTGAAGAGAAGAGAGTGCTGTAGTCGCCTGCCTGACCTGCCATTCCAAACCCAGATGATAGTTTTTCCTCTGAGAATGATACTTTTAATTGCTTGAGAGATACTATGCCTCATCTAGTGAACATTAATGTGACAGAACAGAGACTAAAGAAAAGCTGGTAATTTGCAAGTAACTGAATTTGACTATTGTGAAGTTGTCTTTGTGTTGCAGCATGATAACAGAAAAAAATAGGTCTATTTAGTGATTAACACAGAGACAGAAAAATTGCCTTTTTTTTTCCCTTGAAGGCAGTGGTTAAGCAAGCAGTAATAGCCCCCACAGCAACAGAAAATACATTTGCAAGAACAGATGTTACCTCTTAAAATACACTCGAGTGAAGCACATGTTATATATTGATTGAGAAAACACTTGTCTAGGTGAAACTATTCAGCTTGTTTTTTTCAGGAATATAGGCTAAACCATCCTACAAGTTGGAAAATGTAATGATACCCTATTCTTCTGTTATAAAATGAAAAAAAATGGATGGCATTCACCCTGTGATAATCAAGTGCTCAGGACAGTCAAGGACAATACAACTCCCAGCCCCTGAAATTTTGGTTATAATAGCTGCAGAAAGAGTCAAAGACACAAAGTCAAACATTTATAGTAGTTCATGAATGTTTTGGGATTCTTCATGTTGACTTGGGGTTTTGCCCTTTTTCTGCTACCTGTGTGGTATTTTGCTTAATGGTGCTGCCACTCACAGTGTTATTCAAATTGCCTTTCTCCTCTTTTCTCATCTTCCTTGTTCTCAGTACTGCACACAGTCTTCTGCAGGCTGATCTGAGAGTCTGGTCTTTGTAACACATGACTCATGCACTAAGGCTGCCTCTGGCACATGTGCAACCGCTTCAGTGGATGTCACTGTGTTTCATTTCCAGCTAAAAGGCAAAGAGAAGAAGAAATTTCCTTCTCAGGGGAGGAAACCCAGAGCTTCCTGACATCTCTGCTATTTCATTTGCTCCCAGTGAATAGTGGAAGGACTTAAGAAAATCTTGTGCCTCACTTCTGATTCTCTTTCAGACAGGTGAACATCTGCCCTGGAGAAAGGTTTATTAATACTGATGAAGTTGGAACAAGACTCCAAGCTTTAAACACTCACGTCAGCCCATCTCCTGCTGATCCTGTGCTGTAGTTTGTGGAAGAAGCTGTGTGAATCAGCTTTGCCTTCCAGTTGTGCTTTGAATGCTTTATGGGTCAAGTCCTGTACATGACTTTTTAGATAAGCTTACAACAAGTGTGAAAATGCATCGTGCAGAGGAAACACTAAAGTTTTTTTTAGCTGGGGAGATCTCAAAAGAAAACTTTATGTGTGAAGGAATAGTGTATGTGTGTGTGCACACTCAAGCTTGTACACTGCAATGAAGGTTTAAGAGAGAAAAAAAAAAGTAAAAATCAAGAACAGCACAGGTTATTCATTATCAAGATAAAAATTTCAGGACAAAAATATTTAGCTGTCATATGCTGGAAGAAGAAAAAAATGGTCATAAACATGTATAAAAGACCTTGTAACTATTATTTCCTACATGCTCCATCTCACTCTCAGCCTGAGCTGCCTTATGCCCATCTCTGTGAGCTTGGAGACAACCAAAAAAATTCCCACTGCACAGATAAACAAATGCATGAGAGCTGTACACTGCAGTTAAGATTTAGGCTTTTTTTTTTTTTTTAAATAAATATATCAAAACTTGTATAATTAATAACAACCAGCTCCTTCCTGGGATCTCCCAGTTTATGCCCAAGCTTACTGAGACATTCAGGTAGCATCTTGAGTTGAGTACTAAAGGGTCTGAATTTTTTTTTCTATTTTCCTGCATAAAGAAACTCTGTTTTAATTGTCTTAGTAATATTAACTTGACAATTAATTTCCTGTACTGGACTGTTAATTTCCTGTTCCTTGGACTGCACAAGGCAGTTCTCTTTAACTCTGCTGTGCCACACTGCCACTGCAAGCCAACATTAAAACAAAGTTCTTAAGAATGTTTATTATGGTGTTGTCAGAGTAGTCCCCACTTGTCCCGAGGTGAGGGACAACCCACCTTGTGTATAAACTGTGAAATACCAGCCACTGAGTAGCCCATGGGACATCTTCTGGGCTAAGGAAGACAAATCTGGGTTTTGTTTCAAATATGGGCAGCAAGTCAAGTCTGTGGTATTTTGTTTCTGTGAATGCACAGGGTTAAAAAACCATTGACCCCCCTCAGAAAGGGGTCATGGTGGTATGAGGCTATGGCCAAAGGGAGATGATCTTGTGAAGCCAGTGAGAGCTCAATTTTCCCTTGGATTTCATCTTTTCCTCCCCATTACTCCTTTTGCTTTTTTTTTTTCTTTTGCTTTTTTTTTTTTTTTTTTGAGCCAGTAGAAATGGGCATCTGGAGCAGGGAGGATGGAGAGGTGGAACATACCCAACTGAGCTGTGATTTTTATTTCCAACACTCGAGGGCACTGTTGGTTTAGTTTTACAGCAGTCACGGGGCCCCACTGGCAAGCACCGTCTGCGGGTCCCACTGACTAGACCCTGGACTCTGGGATGCGCAGCTTTTGGGGTCCAGCCTGGGCTCCCGGTCTTCAGCTGTTATGGGGCCCTTCCCTGAGATATGGTGTCTATGGTTGAGAGTGTAGAATATAAGCTTGCCAAGCACTGTTGCAAAATCAGGCCCGTTGCAATGCTTTCCAGCTGCTGTAGGCACTTCACGTTGAGTATCTGAACAGGGATTTCAGAGCAGAGGTTCAGGAGTTTTGATTTTGATGCTCAAGCTTTACCAAGTGATGTCCTGTTGACTAGGGGAATCTTGTTTTTCTCAAAGCCTGAGTTTTGGCCCTTTCCAAGTAAAGATATCCTATTGCTGTGCTGTTTGTCTTCCCCTTTAACCTTGCTTTTTTTGCCCTTGTGGGGGTAGATGTGGAAGTTCTTTGCATCAGGAGGAATGAAACCTTCTCTGTGTGCACTGGTATTACTTTGAAGACTTTCAGTGTTGGCAGGATAAAGCAACTAGGTTTACAAATGGTTATTATGGAGATCACCCATATAGGAGCATCAGGAGATTTTGAAAATGATGGGTTTATGTTGTCTCAGAATAAATAATTAGGAGCAATTATTGCATGCTTGGATGACTTAAACCTATCTAAACTGTCTTGCCTGGCTGCCATCACATATTTCCCTGGGTGCCATCTGATAAGGTAGACAACATGTGTGAGAAAATGACAGACTGAAATGAGCTTTTTCTAAAATCTTGTAAGCCCTTGAAAAGACACTCAAAGCCTAAGGAGACCCTGAGCACCTTTTGGAGTACATTGTCTTTTCCCTTATATATATCCTAGCACCTTAAAAAGGTTAACTGCTGCAGGATCCCAATACTAGTGAGCACTTGTTCACTGCCCTCACCTCTTCTGGACTGGCCACTCTGCAGTCCTTTGCCCTAGCATGAGGCACAACATAGACACAACTTGTCAGCTTTCTCCAATTAGTACAGCACCATCAGTGAGCCCTGTGGTCTTGGAAGAAAAGCTGTGATACCAAATCTGTTTTCAACTGTCAGAGGGCTAGTGGAAAAGCTGAATCACCATCTTATGCTGAAACATGAACTGTCTCCAGCCAGCTGTGTGTAACTTGCCTTTCCACTCATACCCATCCCCTAGTCATTTTCTCTGTGCTTGGAAATATGCTTCTATTCATGCATGGGTGCAGGTGGTGATCTTAGCACTAAGTGGCAATGATTTATTCTCTGGAACATATTTACTGGGCTTTGGGGACAACACAATTGTTTCTGTCTGTTTTACTTCTGGTGAGCCTTGGTTTGTGTTTGAAACCATTTGGGTGGCCTTATACCAGCACACCAAGTTACTTAGTTTTATTCTTGGAGAAGTAACAAAATACTTTTAGCAGTCAAGGATGCCAGCAGCACACAAAGTAATTTCTGCATTTATTGATAGGTTACTAGTTTTGAGCAGCAGGAACCACGGGATGACATATGCATTACATCTCTGCTACAGCTAAACTAGGCTGAACAAGATCTGGTGTTGGGTTAATGGATGACACAGCAGCCAGACAGTTGGTATGAGCAGCAACAGGCCAACAAGTTAACACCATTAACAGCACCTTGCACTACACTCTGCCCCGGAGCTGTTTAAAAAAATAAATGAAGCTGATAAATTTAAAGTGGAATTAGAGGTCAAACTAAAAATGGTATGGTCAAGTGGACCTGGTATCCCTTAAAACTTAAAGGATGAATTTCCAACCTTCCTAGTGGCTTGGGACTTTTAGAAAGTGAGAAGACAGCTAGATACTACCTACCTTGAGTGCAAGTAGAAGCTCTGATACTTTTGCATACAAAGACTAAGTTTAGTTTTTCAGAAAGGAATCAATTCCTCAGCCTTCACCATTTCTAAAAATTAATATGGATAACACCAACTAATAGCCATTTGGTTTAGGAGTGCATCACCCTTGAAGCACCAGTAAAACTCAAGCATGAATCCCAAAATCAAGGTTTTTTTCACTGCTATGCAGGAGGAAAAAAAGATATTTTGTTCTTCAAAAGAAACCATGGCTCTGCTGCTTTGAATTTCTCAGGGGATTTTGCTTCAGACCTTTTGCGTAGTACACAAACAGGCTGATTTCTCATGACTCTAAAGGGTAGGGAAGGGGATCATTTTGATGTCCTACTTATCAAAGGTTTGCCCTCCCTCCTTCTTTCCATAACATCAGAGGAGACCTTGGTGCTTCTGTACTCGTGTTCTTGAAGGGAGGTTGGTTTCTACTGTCACTCCCATTTTATGGACGGGAACTGAACACAGTTTGAACTTGTTAACACTTCTGAAGGAGCAAGGAGCTGGAACTGTCTTGCCCAGTGCCTGGCTCAGCGCATGAGCCTTTCTTTGAAAGTTCATCACTTCATGCAGCCCTCTCTGTGCAATGGCATCATTCCTCCTGCTGAGCACAAAGATTTTTTACACAATGTCATCAGATTTTTAAGTATGATACTGCTTTTCAGACATTAGAAACATTTTTTCCCAGCACTGAGCTACTCCACGGACTGAGATGAGCAGCATCTCCAGCAGTTGCTAGTCTCAGTGAACTCAGACTTTGTCCTCACTCTTCCATTTTCCTCACCTTTGAGAAGCCTTTGCATGGGCTCTCTTGTTTTCCAGGGACTTGGGGAGATGTGGCAGATTCAACCGCACTGGAGTCAGGTGCAAATGTGTGGAAGGGGAGGGGACAGGAATAGCCTGGGAGGGCTTTAGGGCTCTGGTTGTGCTTCAGCACAAAAAAACTTGCCCAGTTCAGCCCTGCTGATGTAAAATCTGGAGGTTAAAGCCTCCTGGGAGCCATGATTGAGGAGACAATGCCATGCAGTCAGAAAGGCTTATCACCTCTCACATTTTTTCTGTTGTGCATGTTACTTCCCTCAATACGTTCTGCTGAGTGTATTGTCCACCAGTGGAGTCATTTCCAGGCAACTTGGTGAAATACTTATGCTACTGTACAAAGGACAGGGGAAGCACCCTCCAGAAAGTATGTACAACTGACAATGTTTGGGAAACCTGAACCCTCTTGCACCAGTTTTGGTGAAAGCTCTCCATTAAGGAGTGCTTGGCCTGCCTTGCTCAGCAAAATAATTCTTTCAGAAAAGATGTTTAGCAGAAAACACATTGGGAAATATTCAGAGGAGAAAGATCTGTTTGAGCCAAAGGATAACATTACCACCAGTAAAAATGGTGTAGACCATTCCAGGATGCAAAAAGGGCACCAATGGAAAGGTTTCTGGTCTTGTTAAAAGGATGTTGTGGCAGAAGGGAATAAAAGAAATGTCTGTATTGTTAAGATGGAACCTGATCCCTCATTGAGCAACTGTGTCTGCAAAACCTGTTGCAGCTCTACCCTAGATGCTCTGCTAACCTTCATTCCTGTGTCAATCAAGTGATTTAGCACAGGGAATGTCCTTGTTCTTCATGAGAACTGTGCCTGGACCACTGGAAGCAATGAAAACTTGAGCCTTGGCTAGTATTAATAGCTTAGAGCCACTGCTGCAATCAATAAAGTTGTGCATGTTTCATGCTCCAAACCTTATTTCAGACCTCAGAAAAATATCAGGTAATGCACAAGGGGCTTAGCAGCACAGTTTGAGATGTGACTTTTTTGTGGAAATTACTTTTTTCCAATGAGAACTGGATGGTAGTCCCTGTGCAGTGATCAACTGTCAAATTTCTGGTGTCACTCAGCCTGACTGGCAGAGGCTGTTAAGGACCAGGGAAACATATTGGGATGCTGAGCAGACTGCTGCTCCAGTTGTTGTCATGCAGACACACCACTTCTTCCCTCCAACCTTTCCCACGTGACTTAGCAGCAGCTGATCAACTGCGTATTCATGAGCTAAAGCAATGTATCAAATACATCACAAGTCAGATCTTCACAAGTACACATATATATCACATGCTTCATGAGTATCAGATAAATCACAAGTCGGGTCTTCTAAGCCAAATATAATACATAAATTTCACATACAAGGTTTTGGAAACACAGTGGGCCAACATACAGTGATTTGAGGTCCTGTTCCATGAACTTCTGGAGCTTCCACTCTGCATGTGGATGATTTGTCTATTTCTTTCTGCATTATTAGGTGTCATTGCACACCTAATGCAGGTGGTACAGAGGTGAAAGGCATCTCTGAGAAAGGACTCTGGCCTGCTTCCATGGAAATGTCAACACTCTTCATGTAAGGGTAAGTCATGTTTGACCAACCTTATAGCCTTCTATGAGGAAATAACTAGGTGGATAGATGATGGTAGAGCGGTAGATGTGGTTTATCTTGATTTCAGTAAAGCATTTGACACTGTCTCCCACAGCATCCTCGTAGATAAGCTGATAAAGTATGGGTTTGGTGATCAGGTAGTGAGGTGGATCAAGAACTGGTTAAAGGGAAGAAGTCAGAGAGTTGTAGTCAATGGGACAGAATCCAGTTGGAGGTCAGTAACTAGTGGAGTCCCTCAGGGGTCGGTACTG
>VZRW01013794.1:68262-81214 GCA_013398125.1 Aegotheles bennettii | reverse complement strand
CCTCCAACCAGACTCTGCCCCATTGACCACAACTCTCTGACTTCTTCCCTTCAACCAGTTCACGATCCACCCCACTACCTGATCACCAAACCCATACCTTATCAGCTTGTCTACAAGGATGCTGTGGGAGACAGTGTCAAATGCCTTACTGAAATCGAGATAAACCACATCTACTGCTCTACCATCATCCATCCACCTAGTTATTTCCTCATAGAAGGCTATAAGGTTGGTCAAACATGACTTACCCTTGGTAAAGCCATGTTGACTGCTCTTAATGACCCCCTCATCCTTGATATGCCTGGAGATAGTGCCAAGAACAAGTTGTTCCATCACCTTACCAGGGATGGAAGTGAGGCTGACCGGTCTATAGTTACCCGGGTCCTCCTTCCTGCCCTTCTTGTAGACTGGAGTGACATTTGCTTTCCAGTGGAGGGAACTCTACTCACTCCCTCACCTGCCCAATCTTTCTAGACTTTAGTGAAACATCTGAGAAAAGGCTGTCTTGAAAAGACAACCCAGGCACATCCATTACTCAGTTTGCCATAGGAGTGTCAGTGAGCAAGATAAGGTGAATCAATCCCAGACCAGCACATCACAGCCTTGTTTTTTTATCCCAGTTGAGCCTGCTGTCTTCTGACAGTGACACTCTGTCTTAGAGGCACCCTAGTAGTACCCACCAGATAATCCTTCTTTCTGTTGGAAGAAACAGAATAGGTGTAAGGAAAGCAAGCTCCTTCTATCTTCTCACTTATTTGGACAGAGTGACCATGCGTGTGTTCAACTCTGCACAAGTCAGCCCGTCAACTTACGTTATGCATTCCAGTTTAAAGAAGAAATGGCATTATTTATACGTATGGTGACATGATGGTGACACTGATGGGATTAAGTCTCTTTTTGTCGGTAGGAATCTGCTTTAAAGGCCAAGACACTTCATCACAGAGTCCCTCTAAGCGGGTAACTCAGTGTGTTGTGCTGTTCTACCAGCTGGTGGCTGTACTTCCCTTCCTGTCTGTCAATGCTTGTTCTGCTACTTCTTAGGTATTATCTCCAACTGATCCTGAAATCTGCAAAGCTGAGGTGTGGCCCATTCCACTTAAATTTGTGACCGTCACACAGTCACATGAGAGAGAGCTTGATGTTATATAGAAAAAAAGCAGTATTTCAATGCCTACTTGACTGATGTGACTGGCACTTCTCATTTCCATCATCCTGTGAGCAGAAAGACATGTCATGGGCAATTGGATCAACAAAGATGGAAGAGGAAAGGGCACTTACGTATCCCAAAATAACATTTCTTGTATGAGTTACTACAGCCATCATGGATCCTTTCATCCATATTATTTCTCTGCCTTAATTTTTGGCACCTAAAAGAGAATTTGTGGGCCAGAAAATAAGGAAGAGTTTGTGTCTGTGCCTCTGTAGGCTCATGCAAGACTGCAGGATGCATGGAGCCCTTGGCCTGTTCCCATAATCCCTGCAAGGACTGCGGGTACCTATCTGTTTCTGCAGGGTGTGTGTGAGAGGTCTTTTCCCATTGGTGTATGCTACTTTTTGTTGTTGTTGGGGTTTTTTTTTGTTTTCCTTGTTCCAGAAAGATCTCATGTATTGTCAATGGCATGATCATCAGCTGAAGAACACAAAGCTGAGATGCAGAGGACTCAGGAGAGTGTACAGAATATGGTCTTTTTGTCAGGTCCTCTTACGGTGTATAGCAAAGCATGGCTATTCGTCTGCCAAGGTGGAATAACAAAGTGGAGGCAGCTTCTGATTGGCGTATTGCTCTCCCATGGAGGAGAGAAGTACAAGGTTATTCCACCTACGAGTCTATATTACAGAGGCAGAGCTGCGACTATGTGTAGCAAATTCTTATATTTGATACAAGGGACCTTTAGGAACACCTGAAGTTGTTTTAAGGCCCCCAATGCTTACCTTGTTCTGACATGGTCTAGTAGATAAGAGATGATAATCTGGAGAGAAATGCTGTTAAGGCTTAGTGTATAGTTTAAGGATGAAGGATTTCTTCAAAGTAAACTAAAAAAAAAAATATGAAGAAAACTCAGTCCTTATTAATCCACGTTTCTTTGAAGGCTGTACATCAAACATGCTATAATGCTTTCTTCTGTGTTTTATTCAAAATGTCAGTTTGTCTGATCTCTAAATGCTGGAATTGACTTTCAAAAAGTTCAGATCTTACAATAGATATATTTTGGGCATTACCTCCCTAAATACTTTTAACAGCTATTTAATTCTGACAACTTGACAAACTCATATTGCTGTTTTGTCAGGAGTGTGTGGAGCTGAAAGAAACAAGTAGACAAACCTCACTATTTTCTCTCTAGACAAACATATTCTTTAACTGAATAACATTACATATTTATGGCATCATTACAAATTTTAGTACAATTAAAAATCATGATGGAAAGCAAATATTGTGTTAACACCTGCAAACATTCAGGCAATCAGTTTGGGTGTTTGTATTTATTTTTTCTTCATTGGAATGTCACCATCATTAAAATCTGAAAGATATTTAAAATTGCATGGTTTACTTTCACAGATTAAAATGTTCCAAGACTTGTTAAGAGTACATTTTAAGAGAAATCTTGAGAAAAAGAGAAAACACAGTGTGGAGTGGTATGTCAAGCAGGAAAAAGAATGTTTCAGTTGGAATGGAAATTGAGTGGAAGATGTTTTCCAGGTGCTTTTCACAAGAAATTGAAATCAGTGGTAAATCACTTAAGAATAAAAACAAAACAGTGCTTGCAAATACTAAGGGAAATGAGTGTTCAATTGATCTGACTGTTGGTGGCAAAAAACTTCCCACCTTTTTGTAACTAGGCAAATAGAGTTGCACTTAATGCCATTCTGGTTTTACCAGTTGATCAGTAGAAGGGAGCTGCACAGGGGGAGGACAGAGGGGGAAAAATTTTATATTTAAACAAATACAGCATTAAAAGTAACAAGCTCCATTGTTTCACATCTTCACTCCAGAAATGGTGCTGTTTGCACAGCAATAAGCAAATTAAGATTGGAAAAGAGAACAGTTTGTGACCAGAATGCACTTTGTTATATTCTCTGCTACTTACGCACTGCTTAGTTCATGGATAAGCTGAATTAGCAAAGAGACGGCCCAAAAACTCACTTGAAAATGGTTTAGAAGTGTTGTTCATCTCTTCATACATAGTGATTTCACTGAACGTGGTACAGAAACGGACATCCTCAATCTAAAGCTGCTCTGCATTTTACCTGCATTGCCATGGGGACAGTGTGCTGATGGCATTTTAGAATGGTTGCTAGTGTGCAGGAAAGACTAGCAGAGCTTCCATGTCTTAAATAGATGTGTCCCATCTTACTATTAGTCCTTTGTTCTATGAGTGGAGTGTGGTGATACTGCTTTTCACCCCTTGAGGGACGATAAATTGATTTTGTTTTGTAACAAATCTTAAACAGAATATGCTAGGAATTATACATGAGAGATTACGTAATGGTGACTTTTTTTTTTAATCTACTGAAAAAAATCTTCCCCTGAAATTACTGCATCATTAACATTTCAGGATTTCTGTGCCTTTTTCAGGATTCTTTTGCCAGCCACAACCTCCAAAATTAGTCATGTCAGTGGGCTGGGCTGGCATAGGGTTTGTGCATTCACATACTTAGCAATAATAAATTGTTGTCCTTTTTGACAAACTCTTCAGTGTTTTGCCAGAACAGCATATAGCCTCTAATTTTTATATCACATGTGAACTTTGTTTTTACTAACTTAGAAGACCAGTTCCTAAACTAAAAAATTCCTTGCTTCCATTTATTGCTTTATTAAGCTTTATTGATTTCTTTGAGGCTTACAGGGTAGGATTGTGAAGATTAGTCTTCTTGTCTGTCGTAGAAATACCAGTTAAATCACAAAACCTAGTATGAAGATTCAGCTAGTTAGCTTCTTCATACCTTTATAAAAATCTAGGCTACAAAATTCTAGTCTTGAGGGGGCAGCAGTGTTTGGCAGTGCAGTCTGCAGGTATTCTGTGTAATACAGGAATCACCAGGAGATTGAGTGCTGAAGCAGAACTGTGGAGGATTTTATCACAGCAGAGAAACTTTCTGTATATTACCTGTTTTTTGGCCAGAACTGTGGTTGATGATGTGTTAATTTTTTTTAATTTCGTTATTTACACCTGAAAATGGCTTTTCAAATTCAAGTCATTCAGAATTTCCTACATTTGAAAAAAATCCAACTAGATTCTCTTGGTTTGCCTGTGCAGTTAGACTCTGAAAGATAAGGGCCAGGAAATTTAAAAGCAAAAATAATTTTATTTGTTTATTATCTCTCTATATATATGTACATCAATGCTTACTGGTTTTGCCATACACATTAGTTTTTATATTGTGAAGAGAAGTAGGGGACTGTTCATACAAAGCAATCCCAAGTGACTGGCAAGTCCACACAAGAATTTCGTATATCGATACGCTAAAACAGTACTGTTTGTATTGCTCTCGAAAGCAACCATGGCAGTCAGTCGAACAGAATTCATTAGTTGTCAAGAACCCAAAAGTAATTTTCAGAAATGCTACTTCTTTATGGCACAGTAATTTGTTTCATTCTGTTCTTGCTTAATTGTATTTGTGTTTATTGTCAGAATAACAAAAATTACTTAAGCCTTTCATTTATGCTTACAGTCATACAATTACACCTCTGGGGTAAATTATTCTAGCTTTCAGGGGAAAAAAAGGATGGTGTATTAAATTCATTGTACCTATTTTCTATTATGTGGAGGCATTCTTTCTGAAAAAGAAGAGAATAAGTAAAAGTTGTTGTTAGTGTTGTTAAATTGAAAATAATTTTTTTATAGAAAAGTTATGTCTTGGACATACCGCAGTACATTTGACCTGTAACTATTTCTGACATTATTTCCCACAGAGCTACAGAACACTAAGCTATGCTAGGCGTGTATTTGTATCTAATTTAGTTTCATGTCCCTGTTAATTTCATAGTAACAGTCATCTGCAGTATTAGGTTTATATTTCATACACATGTAATAATATAATGTTTAACAAAACAGTCTTTTGTTTACATAAATGGCATTTGATAAAATCTGTAAATACGAACAAGTGCTTGTTTGCAGTGGTTTAAATCAGGCTTGAAAATTCACTTGTCAGTAAAAGACAGTTATTTACATATACAGTGAGCTGGTGGTATTTACCTTTCTAAAATTCTTCCATGCTATAATTTAATCTAGTTACAATTTGAACTGTTTTTTCTATAGTGTCTACAGGTTTAAAGGGGAAAAGTTCACTTGTGCTGAACGCTTCAGCTATTGTCCCTAGTCTGTTGCTATAGTTTCTGCTTTTTAATCCCCCCTTGGCCTCAATCCTTCAGCTACATATGCACATTAACTTAATTACCTTGAGTTCTCCTGCTGGAATCCAAGAGTAGTAAGTGTAAACCTGTGTGTATTTTAGGGTTGGGTTTTTCCTCATCTTCATTTTTTCAGCTTCTTCAGGCTAATATTGATGGCTCGCAAATAAAACCTTAATTTGAATATCTATGCCTATAATTTATGCTGTGGCAAAATGATTGTTCTATTGATCTGTTCCTTCTGGTGACCATCAATAACATTTACACAGCGTTAATGGTTTCCTGCAGAGAAAGCAGTGTAAAAGCACGTATTTGGAGCTTCATTTGCTTAATGAAGACTTCAGAACTTCTCCAGGTAGTATTTGCCTTCTGGTATGTCAGAAGGAGAAGCTACAATAGAAACCTGGGCTTGGTACCTCTATACAGGAACAAATCATAGATTTTTCAGTGAGGGCAAGACAAAGAAACACTGTTCTGTGTTTGAGTGAATGTAAAGGCTGATGGACCTGTGCAAGGCAATCCATTGATACATTAGTTGTGAAGTCCTTTGCATGTTTGAACGCAGAACTTAAGCTATTGCTGGTGTGTCCTTGTCCTGCTACCGAACACCCCGCTCCTCCAAGAGCTTGGCCCTCGCGCCCTGAGAGCCAGCTGCTGTAGTGTTGTGCGTAGTGTGGGTTGGAGAAAGTGGAATTTAGGCTTGAGCAAGTCCAGTTTTAAAATACAATGGAAAATTTTAGAATTAACCAGAAATCTGCTGGATTATTTTAGCAGTGAGTGGTATATTTGGCCTAGGTGACATAAGTATTTTTAAGGAATACTGATATTATTGAAGGTATCATTGCTGAATTTCAGAAAAGAACTTTCTCAGGTGTTCTTCACTAGATAATGTAACACAAGGTTTTGGAAGAGCAACTGGACTTCTGTTGCCTTATAAAGCATCAGGAATGAGAAGATATTGGTAACAACTTCTCACTCAGTGACTGTATTGACTAGACCAGTATTTTGACTTCAGTCTTACCTGTTCTGTCAGTTGAGGTGAAGCTTCTAAAGTTTTGAATCCATGGATGTTTTTCTTTACTCTGGCTTTCAGCAAACAAATCAATGTCGTTCACATCTTGAAAGTTAATCCTGTTAGGTACGTTTCTTTTAATATACTGGCATTCTCATGTGTGCAGCATGCCTGCATTGGCCAGGTGTATAAGGTAATGAGGATTTAAGTGATTACCTGTTCTGGCTATTTCAGTTACATAGTGATACAGAAATGGGAAAAAAAAAGGTAAAAAGCACTATGAAACTGATTATTAAAATCACATTGGACTTGCTTTTCTTTCCAGGATAATGCAAAGTATGTATCCCTAGTGGTCTTAGGTTGTTACTTCTTTCATTAATTTCTTAGTGACTGAGAGTATCACATGTCTACAATAATTTACAAAATAAAAATGTATTTTATATTAAACGTGTAATGTATTCTGTCAGACTTTTCAACAACTGTTCCTCTAAATTGGGTAGCCTACTGTTGGTGTTTCTTCACATAAAATTTGCAAATCAGGAGTTGCAGAAATGGTTGAGCCTGTGTGTTCATGTGAAGTGTAAGTAGGTTAGTGTCATGGGCATCTTTTGATTTCCTGTCGTTGTCACCCACGTAACTTTGCACACATTTACTTTTTAGAAGTTGCCCATGCATTCTGTTGTTCTGTTGTTCTTATGCCACTGTTGGGCATCAAGTCTGCAAATTGATCCCTTTCCCCAGGACACTTTGGTTTTCTGAGAGCAGTAATAACAGGTTGCTGAGAGAAGGAGCTCCAAGAAGAGCTCAGTAGCCTCAATTTAGATTTCCGCCTTCTGTGCAAATTTTTCATGGATGGCTGTCAAAGTCCTCAGACCTGTCTAGCTGATCAAATGCTTGAGAGCACCAGACTTTGAGGTAACTTTTAGGGCCACACAGTTTAGCAATATTAGCTCATGTCTGTTGACAGCAAGTTTAAATGGGTACTGACTGTATAAAAATTCTTGAGATGCCACTGAGCATCTCAAGTGGTATCAGAGCTGAGTGGTATCATAGCTTGTATCATTAAAAAAAATTCCTAACATTTATAGAGCCTTGTAGAATGTAGTATCATAGGATACCTTCCCAGGGTGATGAGCACTTGCACTGGAAGAGGTCAGCACTGTGTGCACGTTTTGGCTCAGGAGAGCAGGTTAAAAAACCAGCCGTTTAAATGCTGCTACTGCAAAGTAGGGAAATCTGTATCTTTTTTTCTAAGGGGTCACACATAGTTTAGTGCTAGCTGGCTTACATAAAGCTAGCTACTGCTGAGTATCGTGTAACTTATCCTCCAAAAATTAATTTATGAAAACATTGCCTCTGTGTTGTTTTTTCTGAGGCTATAGACAGGAATCTTTGCCTCTTGAAACCTAGCACTGAAAAGAGATAATGCCTCTCCTTTTTTTCTTCCTTTACATAATAAATGTGTTGAACATTATAAGATGAAAAGCTATTAATTCTATGAAATTTGGTTGGCTGTCAAAGAGACTTTATAACAAGTGGTTTCCAGCCAAATTGCATTTGCTGAGGGGTGATGGATCTCTTGCTAGCACTAAAGAGGCACTCTTCACATTAGATGTCTGCACATGGGCAGAATGCAGTAATTTTTCTGAATGTAGACATTAGAAATTCCGTAACAGAAGAAGTTGTTTTCATATTAACTGTCACTTTTTCCAGTGGCTAGTGTTTTAACAAAGAGAAGAATAGAGCTGGTGCGGTTGGGTGGCATTGTTCTTGCTCCCGTGGTTTGCTTTCATGGCTTACTGTGTTGTAACCTTTTTTTCCTGGGTAGTTTGTGGGGATTTTTTTGATTAGGGAAGAAAAGAAGATCTGGGTAGTGTTTATCATGTCTGCATCACTCAGGGAAGACTCACACCTTTTTGTATATTTCACTATATTGTCATCTACCATAGTGATGAATGCAGCATTAAAACGTAATAAAATACTTATTTTTGTGTACATTTAAAGTGAATCTTGAGAGAAAGTGAGTCTTGGAAACTCTTATTAGGACCATGTGTAAAAACAAACCAAAAAAAGCAAACAAAAAATGTGGTTTAAATGCTGGCAGCATCAAGGCTAAGATGAGTATCTGTAACATTTCTTTTAGCAAATGTTTTGTTGCATAAAAACGTTCAGGAAGCAAGCTACATTAAAATGTAAGTTCAGAGCAACTGAATCTTGTAGAAATTTAGTGGGATTTGTTACAGCTGTTTTAAACTTGAAGAAAAAGAATTGTTTAAGCAATAGGTGTTTTGACTCAAAAACTTTATTCTAATAGGAATAATGTAGCATACAATTAGGGGGCAATGCCTTGCTGCATATTAACTTAGTTTTGTAAATGCAATCATCCACATTAAAATAGTTACTCTTACTTGTTTCTGGGATAATGTTGCTTATCATCTAAGTTTAAAAAGCAAGTATGATTCTTCTAGTGTCAAGATCAGAGACAGAAAGAACAATTTTATCTGTTTTCAAAGGTTGACATTTAAAAGTTTTTACGTAATTTAAAAATACACCTTTTTTTAAAAAAAAAATCTGTAGATAAGCCTGAGTTGGATTTGTATGTTTTAAGATGCTGGAAAGAAAGGCTTCTTTTGCAGCTGTTAGCAACAAGAGAAAGATAATACTTATTTCTGTTTGTATATTGAGCATTTAGTGAGGAAGTTCTAAAAATTATTTTTGTGAATTCAAATTAGTTACAAAATGACTAAGTGATTTTGAGGACTTTGTGAAAATGGTGCAATCCAAGAGAAAAACAGAACTGAGAACCCTCAGTGTAATTGTCATAGGTGCAGAACAGACAGCCAACTGTTAGAAGCTGTAATGAAAAGACAAATAAAAATGATAAAGTAATAATACTTATAATCCTAGGGTTGGAAACTAAGTTGGAAGTTGCCCATTATGGAGCCAGAGATTGTTTGGATATAAAAAGCATTTGTCATTCTGATGAACTTGTAGTTAATAATGTTAAAAATAGATCTAATTTACATGGTTCTCTAGATCTCTCCAATATTGCCATAAAGGGGGATTATTTGATTTTACAGTAGTACATGATGACTGAACTGAACTAGGAAAGGGGCTGGGATGTGTTTGGGGCACTGTGAGACGTTAATAATATGTTCATGGTTCTTAACCCAATATTTAAAGGGATCACAGTAGTAAGTGGCTGAATAAAATGTTAATTTCACAGTGCCTCAGTATCCTGAGTTATATATTTAAGTGAAATTAATCTAAAGTTCAGTTAGCTTGTTTGCAAAGTCACCTTTCTTACAACATATGTGGGAGTACACCTACTTTGCCATAATGCCCATCTCCAACCACAGTTGGTTTTTATAATTGAAGATTTGCGTGTTGTGAACTTACACATGCCACCATACTGAATTTCCAGGGCAGGAGCCAGAGAATATTTAGAAATCGTAGTTGTACTGAGTCCAACCCGCTAGTCCTTGGTATTGGTAGTCAATTACTCTTGACAATCATAATAGATCCTCCTAAAATGTTGCATAGTGCTTCGGTAGGCAACAGAAGCAGTTGTATTAGAGAGAGATGCAGCAAAAGACTGAGAGGAAAAAAAAGCTCTATTGTGATTCTTTTTAAAGGTTTTGATTGGTTTTGAATACTGTTGTGGCTAGCTGCTGCATTTGAAAATGTAATATGCGGAGTGCATGAGTCAGTTTTCCTTAAATCGGTGTGGCTTGGATGTAACCATATTACTGGCTGATGAGAGTGAACAAATCCATTTTTACAGCCCTACTCAGTGGCTTGCTAGTGATGACCTGTATCAGAATGTAATGTGATTAATGTCACTGAAAAGCACACATAGAAAAAGGAAATATTTCCTCCAGGTAGAAAGTGTATTAATTGAATAGGTTAAGAAGGCTGAAGAAGGGAAAAGCAGGATGAAGTACCAACAGGTTTCTGAGATGAAAACTGCAGTTTCACAGTTTGAGATAAGATTTGAGGATTGAAGGTTGCATGAATTTGAAACACTGCTAAAAGACTGGAATGCGTTCCTGTGTGATGGACTCTAGGTGACCCTGCTCTGGCAGGGGGGTTGGACTGGATGATCTTTCGAGGTCCCTTCCAACCCCTAGGATTCTGTGATTCTGTGTGAAACATGAAGGAATTGGGGGGGATGGGTGTGTGCTTGCGCATATGTGTGTGGAGCAGAGGAGAAGTTCACCTGTGTAAAGACTGGCGTGTACAGTTGTGTAAAAGGATGAGGAGAGAAATCTTTCTCTTAAAATCATCCTTAAGCATGCTAGTAAGATTGTGTACCTGTGTAATAAGGGGAAATAACTTATTTTGTTACTGGCTGAAGGAACTAACTGCTGTATCTGGATGCACAAATACCGGGTCACACAAGTCTCCATTCTTCTATCTCCACTTAGAAATTCTAATATCTGATACTTTCAGGTGTTGTTAACATTTAAAAACCCATAAAACTGGATTTTGAAACTAAATCTAAGAAGTCTAAAAAGTAAAATTCATTTTCACAACTACCTTTGCTGTAATGATTCTGTTGACCTGACTGGTTTGAATTCCCATGATCCTTTGTAAGGGAAGAGCAGGTCACCTTGTACAGTTTGTCAAGCTAGAAGAATTGCATGCTAAGAAATACGCCCTTGTCTCCCTTCTCCTTTTCCACCGATTCCTGTAATTGACATGGAATGCTAAGATTTCCGTCTATGGATTTACCTTAGGACTAGATTACTGATGGCCCAGAAGAATTCTCTGTTGTCCCTACAGTCTAACCTCACCCAGATGCCAGTGGGGGTCTGTATAGTCTGTTATCTAGAGGAATGCATGCAAGCCCTTACTTAATGGTACATGAGGAGCTCCCTCTGGACTTTTCAGTCTTGTAGAGTACCCTCACATCCGTACCATGTGCTGCTGTTGCTTTTTCTCCAAAGCAGTAGCTTGTTTTGGAAAGTGAATGTTCTGCCTGTGTTTTTCTGCTCTGCTTGTAGCAGCAACAAGAGATTTATAATAAAATGGTTTCATTATAATGATTTTTCTTTCAACATTATCTTGCATTTATTTGAACGTAATAAACTGATCTCTTTTGTATCCTAATGCAGAATGGGCGCAGCAGACAACATTTACAAAGGCCGAAGTACTTTTATGGAAGAACTGACAGATACTGCTGAGATAATAAGAAAAGCAACTTCAAGATCACTAGTAATTTTGGATGAATTGGGAAGAGGAACTAGCACACATGATGGAATTGCTATTGCTTATGCTACACTTGAACATTTTATTAGAGATGTAAGCGTTCAATCTGACACATGCTTGTGAATGCTTTTTCAACCTGTACTATGGTAGGCTGACTTTGACATGGTTTGCATTTCCTTATAGAAATGTGGTATGTCTAAACTCACAGCAAAGGGGTATAGATAAAGGATACCAGTGCTATGGCTGCTGCATTTAAAAAATTTAAAGCCAAACCTTCTTATGTGTCTGTTTCATTGTTGTAGGTAGAGTCGCTGACACTGTTTGTCACTCACTATCCTTCAGTTTGTGAGCTAGAGAAGGTGTATCCAGAAAAAGTTGGTAATTACCACATGGCCTTCTTGGTGAATGAGGAGGAAAGTGCTGAACAAAAAGGTACAGTATAAATCCATCTGAGATTTGACGCTATACATATAGGCAGAAATTGTAAAATTGTTACAGTGATTTCAACCTCAGTATGAAAGTGGTACATCCAAACTCACTAGGGTATCAGCCTATATGCACATTTTGGAGGGCTTGAAAGCTGAACAACCATTTCTCTTTCACATTTGATGTAAGGATGACTGAGCTAGATCAGATAAAAGATTCACCCAGCCCAGTATCCAGCTGCCCTCAGTAGCCAAATACAAAGGATTAAGGAGGAGGGATTAGGGATCAAACATATGGCCACTGTTTCACTAAAAGATCTCACTGTCTTCAAATATTTGCTATTTGGGGAGCTTCAAGAGGTAGATGTGTTTTCTGGTTTTTAGTATCTACATTTCAACGAGGTTGGCTATAAATTCTGAGTATTTTTGTGTAGTTTTAGCATCTTCATCCTACTGTGTCAAGGAGTTCCAAAATTTAATTGTATTGTGTGAAGAACCACCTCCTCCTGCTTGTTTTGAAATTCTTCTGAAACAAAACATAGCTTCACTTTATGGTCCCAGTTCTTGAATTAGAAGAAGCAGAGAAATAATCTTTGTTCATCTTAGAATCATAGAATAGAATCATAGAATCATTATGGTTGGAAAGGACCTCCAGGGTCATCAAGTCCAACTTTTATCCCATCAGATTCCTAACCATTGGACCATTAGACCATGGCTTCAAGTGCCTCATCAACCCCTTTTTTGAACACCCCCAGGGACGGTGACTCCACCACCTCCCTGGGCAGCCCATTCCAGTGCCCAACCACCCTCCCAGTAAAGAACTTCTTCCTAATCTCCAACCTAAACTTCCCCTGACGTAGCTTGAGGCCATTTCCTCTCGTCCTGTAATCAGCAGTTCGGGAGAAGAGACCAACACCAGCCTCACTACAACCTCCCTTTAGGTAGTTGTAGAGGGCA